>OZ007579.1:13202075-13252075 GCA_963931925.1 Onchidella celtica | reverse complement strand
TAGTGGGTCAAAATGAACTGATACAAAATCAGGGGAGTGATAAACGTCGTGGGATGTCTGTTCTCTATTAAATTGACCTAGAACTAAAGGACCTCATCGAGAAAGCTGTTTCAGGTTAAAATCTTTCTCAAACACGGATGTAGAATGTGACGTCTTGTATACATTCACATAAAGTCGGTAGAGAGAGAGAGAGAGTGGGTGAGAAAGAGAGAGAGAGAGAGAGAGAGAGAGAGAGAGAGAGACAGACAGAGACAGAGACAGACAGACAGACAGACAGACAGACAGACAGACAGACAGACAGACAGACAGACAGAGACAGAGACACGGAGACACAGAGAAAGAGAGAGAGAGAGAGAGAGGAACAGGGAGAGAGAGATAGAGAGAGCGCGAGAGACACACACATACACACGCAGAGAATGAGAGAGGGGGAGAGAGAAAGGGTCAGGGACAGATCCAAAGAGAGAGAGAGAGCTAGAGCGACAGAGAGAGAGGTAGAAAGAGAGAAAGAGAGAGAGATAGTCACACACACACACACAAAATGAGAAAGAGGGAGAGAGAAAGGGTCTAGACATATCCATAAAGAGAGAGAGAGAGAGAGAGAGAGAGAGAGAGAGAGAGAGAGAGGGGGAGAGAGAGTGGGAGAGAGAGTGGGAGAGAGGGCATGCATAGAGACTTTATGACTAAAGCGCTTGATTTGGGTGCAAGTGGTTCTAGGTTCACCCCACTCCCCCCGCCCCATTCTAGAACTGGATCCAGTCTAATATCTTTCTTTATCTTTTTAAGATACTCAATCATCAACCGCCCCCGCCACTATCTGAGGCAGGTGTGTGGCCCAATCGCACTGAAATGCGATGAATGTTATCAAAATGTTATCAATATGAACTTGCATGAGGAAACTTTTCATCGATCGATAAGTTATCAGTTTTTCCAGGAATGCAACCAGCTCTAATTCTAATGCCCATTTCAGCTGATAGAAAAGTTAAAATCATACTATTACTACTGTACATTGTAGTAATAATGAGGTATATTAAAAATTTATATCTTATTGTGCTTGCTTGTCTGCATGAAATGGACCCAAAGGGCTTTACAATGAAATAGTAACATCTTTGTCTGTGTATCTGTCTATCTGTCTGTCTCTTTCTTTCTTTCTCTCTCTCTCTCTCAATCTGCACAAAACATAATTATAAGACTCAAGGGAGATATTACCACCACCATTCAGTACATATTTCCGATATATAGCTGATTTAAGCTCTGTTTTGAATTTCTCAAATAATCTTTCATTCACTGTAAAAGTCCACGTTCTATCGCCCATCCTGCTGAAAGAGCTCTGAGTCAACTATGTTTTCGCATGAAACTTGTTTTTGGCATAAAATTACTATCGGACTTTCCCGCGAAAGTGGTAATAATATCTTTTTATCTTATCTTTGGGCACGAGACAACATGACTGTATTGGCAATAATTATCAGTTAGGTAAATCAGTGCAAATTATTTTTATCTGAGTGCTTGGTGTAATTATTTATTTAATATAATTATGATAAATAAATATTGGCATTTGACAGGACGCGACCTTAGTTCCTGTTGGTTTCAACTCCACTTTTTGCACAACTGAGAAATTCGACGTTAAACGCTTGCGGCTTTAGTGTTATGATAAGGAGTTAGAGTAAATAAAAATCTCAGAACTGTGAAACAGCGTGAGAAGCGTCGCAGAGCATTTCAAACAAGTGTCAAAGTGTGCATTTGCTATACCTCTTCTACAAACTAAAAGATCTGGGATTTTTTTTTTTCGTTTTTTTTCTTCAGAGAATGGAGATTGAACAAACAAGAACTGAGGAGGAAAGGGCGACGGGAGGCGTATGAGTTTGAGTTTGGGGAAAGCGCATCGACACGACAACGGTCATGCTGTGGTAGGGAAAAGCAAGGCGATAGACGGAACATAACACAATAACTGGACAGAGGGAGACCCTACTGGACAGGGGGAGACCCTACTGGACAGAGGGAGACCCTGCTGGACAGAGGGAGACCCTACTGGACAGTGAGAGACCCTAATGGACAGAGGGAGACCCTACTGGACAGAGGGAGACCCTACTGGACAGAGGGAGACCCTACTTGACAAAAGGAGACCCTACTGGACAGAGGGAGACCCTACTGGACAGGGGGAGACCCTACTGGACAGGGGGAGACCCTACTGGACAGAGGGAGACCCTACTGGACAAAGCGAGACCCTACTGGACAGAGGGAGACCCTACTGGACAGAGGGAGACCCTACTGGACAGAGGGAGACCCTACTGGACAGAAGGAGACCCTACTGGACAGAAGGAGACCCTACTGGACAGAGGGAGACCCTACTGGACAGAGGGAGACCCTACTGGACAGAGGGAGACCCTACTGGACAAAGGGAGACCCTACTGGACAAAGGGAGACCCTACCGGACAAAGGGAGACCCTACTGGACAAAGGGAGACCCTACCGGACAAAGGGAGACCCTACCGGACAAAGGGAGACCTTATCGGACAAAGGGAGACCTTACCGGACAGAGGGAGACCCTACCGGACAGAGGGAGACCCTACCGGACAAAGGGAGACCCTACCGGACAAAGGGAGACCTTACCGGACAAAGGGAGACCCTACCGGACAAAGGGAGACCCTACCGGACAAAGGGAGACCCTACCGGACAGAGGGAGACCCTACCGGACAGAGGGAGACCCTAATGGACAGAGGGAGACCCTACCGGACAGAGGGAGACCCTACTGGACAGAGGGAGACCCTACTTGACAAAAGGAGACCCTACTGGACAGAGGGAGACCCTACTGGACAAAGGGAGACCCTACTGGACAGAGGGAGACCCTACCAGAAACGCCCACCAACCACCCGTGACGGGAGGCGTAGCAATAGCAGACATCTGGTCCATTTCTTGTGTTGGAAGAAGAATGAACCAATAGGTGTGACTCACGGTATAGACTTGTAATCGAGACAATTCCATTAGGGAGTCGCTCTCATCCTTTCACAGAAATAAAACAAGATAAAAAATAGAAAAGAAAAGATAGCGCACATTTGAAGACCCTGATGGAAGAACGACCGTAGTCCAATTTCAAAGCTTTTTGCTTTGGTTATTTTAAAAGAAATACTACAATGCCTTTTTTGCCCCAAAGCCCAGTTATTTCTATTTAGTAAAGCCTCCCTCTATTGAAACAGGTCGCTTTTCTTTATCTCCATCAACAGTGCACTTGGGAACTTTCAAACTTTAAAAATAGATTTTTTCAGTTTCATGGATATGTGGCTACGGTCATTTTTTCCATCTGCGACTTCATTTGCTTGCAGTGTCATTCAGTTAACACCATTTGTTTGTGTATTTTTGTTGTCAAATAAATCACTGCCACGTTTTTTAATCATTATAATTTTATTACAATTCATTTATTTATTTTTACCCCTGACACTGATATTCGGAGACAGATCCAGGTTACAGACATTGTGAAGTTTATACTACGACAAAAACATGGAAATGGGCTGGCCATAACGGAAGAATGAAAGGTAACAGAATGGACAAAGCGTTGTTCTGGATGGAGACCTAGAATAGGACAAAGAACAAGTGGGCGCCCCCAGAGACGACGGAGAGATGATATTGTACAGACAGGTGGACGGACAAGCATGGAAAGGACTGTCGGAAAACAGAAGAATGGAGATCATTGGCGGAGGGCTACATCCTGCAGTGGACGGACAAGGGCTGACAAGAGCAGCAAGAACAAGATAAGTTTAATGAATAGAAGTATTATAAAGGATTTACATACGAGGGGCGTGATGACAGTGCCCTGCGGTTGAAATCTCAGGACAGTTGAATGGAATTAAGGGTATCTGATACGTTAAGGGCTATAGCTCACCGGGGCCAATTTGTTTTGCCTTGTTTTGTGGACTATGGACTTAAACAGGGCCCCAGGCACTAGTGAAACTGAAACAGGCCTGTCTCGCTAGTTGAGTCATAGGAATCTCAAGTCTGAGTCCAAACCTGTTGATAAATGTTTTGGAGGCGTATTGATGATGATGATACGAGTTTATTGTGGGACTGGTTACAACAGCAGGTTGACACTAAGACAAAGGAATCAAGAGAGAGCAAGAACAACGGAAGACAATAGCGAGGGCGCTGCAGGCAATTAGCGAGGGAGTGTTAATAGAATAAGATAATAGGAGGGGAGCAGTTATTGTAGTAGAATGAACAGAGGAAGAGTATACATGTATGAGTACAATACAGAACAAAACCGACGCAACACAGACCTGAATCAGAGCATTATTAACCTAAATTTAAATGTATTCAAGTTTCGTGTAATGTCATCACACATCAGGTTGAGCAATGTGTCGGGTGGTTAAGATCCAACGGTATGAATGCAACTATCGATACCACCCAACGCCTGCAGGACAACACCCAATTTTTTGACATGAATGTGGCCCGAACCCGACATTACAGAGAGTTTGGAAGTGACACACCGAGGCATTTCCTGGTCTGACGTGGATTTCTCTTCCTCTGAACACGTCATTAACCCTCTTGCGTCAAGTGTTCCATATTTGAAAATAGGGACCCCAAAGTCCAATAATCTGGGGTTTTAATTTATGCTTCTTTTGTTTTCGGTTTGATGCACTTCCTAATTTTGTGTTTTTTTGTTGTGATTAATATAACATTTTTGCACATTACATTTCTGAACCGTTTGAGTCAGTTCTGCGTAAGTAATTCCGAAGTTTGGGATAAAACAATCCATGTCTGGATGCTAGAACTCTCCCAAAAGTCTTTTTGACGTCTTTTGAATGTCACTGTTTACAAACTCGAAAGCACAGCGCAAATGTATTTTTTTTTTGCACGCTATTTAATATCAAGCCAAATCTAAAGTTGATGGCGCACTGGCTAGAGTCTGTTTGTGTCTATTTTGATCTCAGTCAGCCCAATCAAGACACTTTTGACACGCCCGAAATAATGAGACGGTGGGCGAGGTTGAGTTTAACACATTAGATCACACCTCACATTTAAAAACGGGACAAAAGAGATTTGGCTCCCTGCGCTACTAGCAAAATCTCTACAAAATCTAAATAAAGTATCGCGCAAGGGTACTTTTTCCCCTTCTTATTATTATGCTGTTTCTGTGTCTAACCCGAACCTCTACGCAGCTGTTCGAAAAATTCCTGGCGCAAACAAAATCTAAGTTTGCCTACCCGACCAAAATAATCACTTTGGTGGGGCCAAAAAAACCTCTGCAAATCTCTTCAATACAACGACATGCATGCTTGGTCTGCAGCACATCGTCTAGTGGCAATAATGCAGACTCATCGCACAATCAGATCTTGAGCGATTTGGGCTATGACGAGCTAGGCGTCCAGTTGTTTTCATCAAACCGCGGACTTTCTGCCGTGTCACCGAAAAAGACCGCACACACCAATCTAGGTCAAATCCAATATGTTTAACATCAATTTACAGAGCTCAACCTTCAGGCCTTAACTCCTTGTGTGCCATGAATTTTTCCACGTTTGCTGATACAGGAAGAAAATACCGTGGTAGATGAATGAAGACTAACTGCAGCAATATCTACGACTAGAAAGTCGACTTTCTTTCTTCCCATAACAAAACAGGGTAGTATTCTCCTGCACCGATACATCAATGTTTGGCACAAAAGTGACCAGAGGAAGAACCGATTCATCGACTATTGGCACACAAAGAGTTAAGCTGTGTTTTCGTGAGTATGGAAACGGAAACGTCAAAAATACATGAAGCTTTTTACAAACAATCAGAAAAAGACAACGGAGATTATTTATAAATAGTCATTACACACTTGAGAAGCTAGCAGTCAGATGCACCATCGAAGGCAAACGAACAGGGGGAAAACAGAGAACCATTTTTGTCACAGGTCTCCGCAAAGCCACCAGTGATGAGACCACAAACAACACTTTTGACCGCAAGGCAGAAGTCAGAAGATGTGGATGTCAGCGCATGATCGACAACGTTCCCAAGGCACGCCACGGATTAGAAAAAGAAGAAGAAGTGAAAAGAAAGAGTGTTTAGATTTGGAAACGGCGTTTCTGTAGGCATGGAAACGGCGTTTCTGTAGGCATGGAAACGGCGTTTCTGTAGGCATGGAAACGGCGTTTCTGTAGGCATGGAAACGGCGTTTCTGTAGGCATGGAAACGGCGTTTCTGTAGGCATGGAAACGGCGTTTCTGTAGGCATGGAAACGGCGTTTCTGTAGGCATGGAAACGGCGTTTCTGTAGGCATGGAAACGGCGTTTCTGTAGGCATGGAAACGGCGTTTCTGTAGGCATGGAAACGGCGTTTCTGTAGGCATGGAAACATTCTTTTCATCTGTGTTTAAGTCTTTATTGAAGGAGGTTTCGCTGCCCTTAGCATTTACACCACACTTTTCTTGTTTTTATTTTTCATATTGTGGGAGAGATTCGTTTTTTTTTTTGGAGAATTTTGCCCGGTCAGGGGCCTGTTCAGCCTGTTCTTTCCGATTTCCAAATGCCAAGGTATCTTTAACGTGCGCAACGTACACAAGGGCCCTCCGAATTTTTCGTCCTTATCCGAGAGGACTAGGTGCTTTCCGTTCTTTCCATCTCACTACTGTAAGGGTTTTTAACGTTGCCGCTGCACACGAAAACTCAGCTTGAAGTTTTAATTGTATACCAGTGACAGCGGTTTTTGTTTCTTTCTGGGTAATAGTCATAACACAAAGGAAATTAAACAAAGCGCAATGACAACTGTGTTGGCGTGTTCTGTAGACTTTTGACAGTGTGTTTCCGTAATCTATCAGCCCATGCTTGACGGTCAGTGACGCAACTCCGCTAAACAATGTCAGTGAAGCAAAATTTAATGGCTCGAGGGATACAGCTCTAAAGCTTTAAGCGTTGATTCAAATGTGGCAAACAAAAACAGCAACAGTTGTAGGTTGCAAAGCCCCGCATTAGAAACAAACAGTAGAGAAATGTTACAACAGAGGGCTGAAGTTAGGACCATGTTGTATTTTACAATATCGATGGTGTCGGGCGCAAACCGGCCAAGTCTAAAAATTTCATATTACTTTATATCGTACCAATTTAAGAAGCTTGGAATCCTGCATCACATGGAAAAGTAGCTGTTGCCATTATCCAGTAGAAATACTCAAAATAAGCATGTGATCAAACCGGCTAGGTCCATTTCCCATTTGTTTTATCGGCAGTTTTTTGTTTCTCCTGTAAAATTTGCATTTTTCGACTTGGCCGGTTTGCTCCTGACACCATCGATATATTATATTACGCTATTGCTGAACAGCGAACACGAATCAGTATTTTCTCTGTTTGGCTTTGTAATAATATGACTGCTCATCCCTCACAACATTCTACAATAAATCACAAAAGAATTAGAAATGAAAAGCGTGCAGAATTTAACAAAAATCGAATCCCAAGCAATATAAATGAAACGAAAAGGTCAGATGGTCTATGCGAAACGGGGCTTAAGTTTTTAAATCATTAAGAGTTTTTCACAGAAACTCACCATTCTAATGGTCGTACGCTCGTGGAAAATGTGGGTGGTGGGTTGAGGGGTGGTGGTGGTGGTGGTGTCCAAAATTGTCAACATTGAGCGTACACACCTCATGGATGACCCTCTAGGCCTACAATGCTTGGCTGCCTAAATCTAACGTCAAGTTTCAAAGATAAACTACAGCCTTATCGTGAGATGGCACAGTTTCAAACATTCCATTTGCCTTCGCTAGGAGTAAAATGTATTCATAGGGCCTTGTTGACTTTAGGCACGAGACATACAGTACATGTACAAATACGCCAGCCAATAATCTCATTCATGAACGAGCACATACGGGCTACGGCGTGCTTACAATCAACGGTACGCGGCTGCGGTTACGCAGTTATAATGTTCTTGTGTGTTGGAGCGAAAGATAAGTGCAAGAGGTACGTGGGCTGAATATTGTTCAAATAGGTTCTATCGTGTTATGGCAAAAGACCGTATATGTGCAAAAAAAAAAAAAAAACAGAACAAAACGAAATTGTACAGAAGATGCGGGCAAAAATAAATAAATAAATAAATAAAATCTATAATTCACAAAATGTTCACCTTTGAACGCAAAAGGCTTTAGTTTTTATTCAATTTATATTTTGAGATCACCAAATGAGATCGCCCTGTGAGATTATAAGCCAGACAGAAAGGTACCCAGTCAGCAATCTTAAAGAAATCCTACGCGTAAGATTGACGTCAAGTTTGCCCATAGGAATGACATAGTTCCTACGTAGATCTGCTGGTAACGAAATCGGTTTGATGTAGGGAACCCACACCAACGGCAATCCGACCAATCTTACGGAAATCCTGCACAAATCTACGTCGGGTTGGCGTGGGTAGGCTGGTTGGATAGAACATTATTTCATTCTGTAAAGGGATGTTAAAAAGTGAAATTGATCCAGATTTTACCCAGATTAGTACATACTGGCTTTTTCTGGAGATGGGCGAATATGACTGTACCGTTTACAATTTTAACTGTGTTAACAGGTAAGTGGCCCTATATCGCCGGGTGTCAGTCCTAATAAGGTGCGGCTGTTAGTGGGGTGTACCATAATACACTAATCATTAGCTCGATGGGTACTCATCCGGGGTGCTATAGAGAATAGATAACATTTTGACAGGTTGGTTTTGTTTCAACTGGATTTTGTCCACAAGATAATGGTGATGAAGGGGTGGTGGTGGTAGTGATGATGATGATGATGGTGATGGTGGAGGCGTTGTTATAATGGTGATGGTGGAGGTGTTATGATGATGATGATGGTGATGGTGGAGGCGTTGTTATAATGGTGATGGTGGAGGTGTTATGATGATGATGATGGTGATGGTGGAGGCGTTGTTATAATGGTGATGGTGGAGGTGTTATGATGATGATGATGGTGGAGGCGTTGTTATAATGGTGATGGTGGAGGTGTTATGATGATGATGATGATGATGGTGATGGTGGAGGTGTTATGATGATGATGATGATGATGGTGGTGAAGATGACTATGGAGATGATGGTGATGGCAGTGATGATGAAGATAATGATGATGGTAGTGAAGGTTGTGCTGGTGTTAGTGATAATGATGATGACGATGGTGGAGGCGTTATGATGATGATGACGAAGATGATAGTGATGACGATGATATGGTGATGATGGTACACGGCGTTTTGTGGGCGTGATCGATGGCCACAGTGTCTTTTGTATTTTTTAATTTCGTTTGTTAATTGAAAATTACTTTCAAGTCATTAGACTCCCGAAATAAAAAACAAAGGTGGTTTAAACACAGTCACACACAAAATGAAAGTTGATTAAATACTGCACTTTTTACCCAAAACAGCAACAGAGAGCAAGTGAATGCCAGCGTTTGCGGTGGTAGCAGTAGTGGTAGAGGTGGTTCTGGCTGTAGCGAGAGACGATACTGGTGAAATGGTCGTCATTTGGATGGCGTAGAGGGAAATGATGATGATAAGGCTAGTTTGGATAAAATGTGTGAATAAAAGATGAGTCTGATGAAAGATTTCAGTTAGGCATTTGGATGGCGTCGACGAAGTGATGATAATGAAAATGGTTGAAATAATAATATGAATGACAGATGATTCTGATGAAGATTTCATTTACTGCCACAATGACCACGAAAGAGAACGATAGTGACAATAATGATTGTCTGAATGAGTGGATAACAATGAGAAAAATAACGGATAAGAAAATCCTAAGATTACCCCAACCAGCATCCTTACGTCAATCCGACGTACGATTGGTAGGATTACCTTAGGGTCGGAATCCCTACATCAGACCGACGTCGACGCGATGTCGTAACCAGCAGATCTACGTAGGAACAATGTCATGCCTAAGTACAAACTTTGACGTCAATCCCACGCGTCGACTTTTCCTATGGTTTCAGACAGACGGAATTAAATGATCATTCACAAGCACTTACCTTCTCAATAACTACTGTTGAAACACATACACTATCCGTATACTTCTGAAATAAATGTTAGGTCCTATAGCACTTTGTGTACAAAATCCTGTTCAGTTCTTAGATAATCAAATGATTAAACAACACACAAACACTCCTTTTATCTGATAACGTCTGGCGAAACAACAACACTGCTCTGTTTCACAACTTAGGACTTATCACAGAAATCTGTCTCTAACTGTAACACGCGTTCAGCAGGTTATTTTGACACTGAGGGACATCTAAGCCCAACGTTTGCCTTGGTCCACAGGTCCTGTTTACACAGTGTATTAAATGTCTGTCGCTTCAGGGATTTTTTTTTAGCGGTTTAACAGTCATCTCAGCGGTGATTCAGTGGCCTGTATCTGGCCCCTATCGCTCCATGCAATATAGTGGGCGATTACGGCATAACATGTTGATGTAGTCGAATAGATTGTAAGATGTCCGGTTTCATGGGGATTGCAAAGACAGGATGTTGTGTTGTTGACCTCTTGCATATATGAAAGTGGTGGTTGTAGTGCTGATTTAGCAATAGTAATAGCTGTAGTAGTGAGGGGAGTAGTAGTGGTAGTAGCAGTAGTAGTAACAGTAGTAGTAGTTGTAGTAGTGGTAATAGTAACAGTGGTAGTAGTAGTAGTAGTGAGAGTGAGAGGAGTAGTAGTGTTAGTGGATGGTAGTACATGAAGTAGTAGTAGCAGTAAGTAGTAGTAATAGTAGTAGCAGTAGATGCAGTAGTAGTAGTTGCAGTAGTAGCAGCAGTGAAAGGTGTAGTAGTGGTGGTGGATGGTACTAGTAGTAGTAGTAGTTGTAGTAGTAGTAGCGGTGGTCGTAAAAGAAGTAGTGGCACCACTAGCAGTGGTATTAGTAGTAATGGTAGACGCAGTTAAGGTGGTAGTGGTAGAAGTACAAATAGTTGTAAATAGTAGTCGTGGAAGTAGTAGTTACAGCAGTTGAGGCCCTAGTAGTGGTAGTGGTAGTTGTAGTAGAAGTATTAATAAAAATAGTTCTGATAGAAATAGCACGGACACATTTGTGAGTGTGCATGAGAAAACCCACAATAATTGTGTCGACAGAGCTGATTTTGAGAAAAACGGCTTTGAAGTGAAAATATGGGTCTGACACAAACTTCCAACTTGGCTGTTGTTTAGGGGACCGTGGCATGTTACAAGGTAAACTGTAGACGAGCAGTGAACACTACTCACTGTGATCTCTATAAAGGCTTTGTAATTGGACTACGGTCTCCTAACAAGATCCAAAAACTTCCGACTTGGCTGTTGTTTAGGGGTTTGTGGCATGTTACACGGTAAACTGTAGATGGGCAGTGAACACTACTCACTATGATCTCTATAACGGCTTAGTTATTAGACTACGGTCTCCTAACAGCAATCACTCCAATATTAATGGGTCAATTAGCTATTGCTACTTTTAGGATTAAATGCCGTTTTCTCAAACTCTTGTTTTAGGGGGGTCACTGACTTCAACTTATCAGAAATGTCTTGTCTTTTATTATATGTACAGAACTCAAAATGTCATGTTGCCGACTTATTGTGGGTTTTCTCATGCACACTCACATTTTCATCAACTGATGTTTCATAGTATGTCTTTGTTGTGCTTCCCTCTCTCACTCTGTGAGTGTGTGTGTGTGAGTGTGTGTATGTGTGTGTGTGTGAGAGAGAGAAAGGCAGAGAGAGAGAGTGAGAAAGAGAGAAAGAGCGAGAGAGAGAGAAAGAGCGAGAAAAAGAGAGAAAGAGAGAGAAAGAGATAAAGGGAGAGACAAAGAGCGAATGAGAGAGATAGAGAGAGAAAAAGAGAGAGAGAGAGAGAGAGAGAGAGAGAGCGAGAGAAAGACAAAGGGAGAGGGCGATGACAAAAGAGAGAGAGAGAGAGAGAAGAGGGAGAGAAAGAGATAAAGGGAGAGACAAAGAGCGAAAGAGAGAGATAGAGAGAGAAAAGAGAGAGAAGAGAGAGAGAGAGAGAGAGAGAGAGAGCGAGAGAAACACAAGGAGAGGGCGATGACAAAAGAGAGAGAGAGAGAGAGAAAGAGGGAGAGAAAGAGATAAAGGGAGAGACAAAGAGCGAAAGAGAGAGATAGAGAGAGAAAAGAGAGAGAGAGAGAGAGAGAGAGAGAGCGAGAGAAAGACAAAGGGAGAGGGCGATGACAAAAGAGAGAGAGAGAGAGAGAAAGAGGGAGAGAAAGAGATAAAGGGAGAGACAAAGAGGCGAAAGAGAGAGATAGAGAGAGAAAAGAGAGAGAGAGAGTGGGAGAGAGAGAGAGAGAGAGAGAGAGCGAGAGAAAGACAAAGGGAGAGGGCGATGACAAAAGAGAGAGAGAGAAAGAGGGAGAGAAAGAGATAAAGGGAGAGACAAAGAGCGAAAGAGAGAGATAGAGAGAGAAAAGAGAGAGAGAGAGAGAGAGAGAAGAGCGAGAGAAAGACAAAGGGAGAGGGCGATGACAAAGGAGAGAGAGAGAGAGAGAGAAAGAGGGAGAGAAAGAGATAAAGGGAGAGACAAAGAGCGAAAGAGAGAGATAGAGAGAGAAAAGAGAGAGAGAGAGAGAGAGAGCGAGAGAAAGACAAAGGGAGAGGGCGATGACAAAAGAGAGAGAGAGAGAGAGAAAGAGGGAGAGAAAGAGCGAGAGAGAGAGATAGAGAGAGAAAAGAGAGAGAGAGAGAGAGAGAGAGAGAGAGAGCGAGAGAAAGACAGAGGGGGCGATGACAAAAGAGAGAGAGAGAGAGAGAAAGAGGGAGAGAAAGAGATAGACAAAGAGCGAAAGAGAGAGAGAGAGAGAGAGAGAAAAGAGAGAGAGAGAGAGAGAGAGAGAGAGAAAGAGAAAGAGGGAGAGAGAACAAAATTAAATTAGCTAGACATGAGAGGTGGTGATCAAAACTTTTATAAGGGTTACTGAAAATATCTGCTCTAAATGGAATACCCATGACATTCTCTACACCCCCACCCCACTCCCCAACGCTCCCCGTTCCAGTTCCTCAACTCCCCGTGTCCAGAACGTAACACCCATGGCCGCCTAAAATGAATAAACTCAAACGAGTACCTTCCTCTATACCCACTCTGTGGTATCCTTCTGCTGAACAGAACCGCCAGTCTATACCTGTTACCGTTCCCCTGTTACGTGAACAGCCTTTGACCACCGTTGATGGCAATCACCCTCCACCCCCCCCCCCCTCGACACACACACACACACACCCAGTGTATGAGCCACCTGAGTTATCGGCCATGAGATTACAACACGGGCCAATACCAGCCAGGAAATGAAAATGTCAACCCTACCCAAACCAAAGTCAGATTTCACATCCTTTTTTTTTCTCTCTCTCTTCCCCCCCCCGCGTTTTCTGTCTTTGTCTTCCCCTCTCTCTCTCTCTCTCTCTCTCTCTTCCCTCTCTTTCCTGTTAACTCTCTCTCTCTCATTTTCTGTGTCTGTCTTCCTCTCTCTCTCTCTGTCTCTTCCCTTTGTCTCGTTTTGTGTCTGTCTTCCTCTCTCTCTCTCTCTCTCTCTGTCTCTTCCCTCTGTCTCGTTTTGTGTCTGTCCTCCTCTCTCTCTTTCTCTCAGTCTCTTCCCTCTCTCTGGTTTTGACTTTCTCTCTCTCTCGTTTTCTGTGTCTGTCTTCCTCTCTCTCTCTCTGTCAGTCTCTTCCCTCTGTCTTGTTTTGTCTCTGTCTTCCTCTCTCTCTCTCTCTCCCAGTCTCTTCCCTCTCTTTCGTTTTTTGTGTCTGTCTTCCTCTCTCTCTCTCTTTCAGTCTCTTCCCTCTCTCTCGTTTTTTGTGTCTGTCTTCCTCTCTCTCTTTCAGTCTCTTCCCTCTCTCTCGTTTTTTGTGTCTGTCTTCCTCTCTCTCTCTCTCTTTCAGTCTCTTCCCTCTCTCTCGTTTTTTGTGTCTGTCTTCCTCTCTCTCTCTTTCAGTCTCTTCCCTCTCTCTCGTTTTTTGTGTCTGTCTTCCTCTCTCTCTTTCAGTCTCTTCCCTTTCCCTCGTTTTGTCTCTGTCTTTCTCTCTCTTCCCCTCCCTCTAGTTTTCTGTCTCTGGCTCTTTCTTTTTGTGTCTCTCTGTCGCTCTCTCGGTTTCTGCCCCCGCCCGCCCCGCCTCTCTCTCTATTTCTCCCCATTCCCTTCCCTCTCGTTTTCTGTGTCTGTCTCTCTCACTCTTTTTGCGTCTTTCTGTCGCTTTCTCGGTTTCTGTCTTCCTCTCTCTCTTTCTCCCCCTCTGTCTGTCTGTCTGTCTGTCTGTCTCTATCTTTCTCTCACTTTTTCTCCCTCCCTCCTCCCCGATCCCCCTCTCTGTCTTCCTCGCTGCTTCATCCCTAGTAAGTTCATGATGACTCACTGCACCGTTTAACCTGATACTCTGCATTATGAGCTATGAAATCGCCTAGAAATTATCATTTTTAAACTGTGCCAAATGCGCAGTTCAGATCTACCGGCACACTGCATCATATTACGAAGGAAGTTAGTATGGCCTTCAATGCCGCCACCAAATCCTTGCCGTAAATAGGGAGGAAGGGGGTGGGGGAGGGGGGGACAACGGTAAGAACAAACGAATGTGTTTTCCAGGTGTTTAAAATCGGACACATTCTCATCAACTGATATTTCATAGCATGTTTTGATCATGTGTCTGCTGCCCTCCCTCACTGTGAGTGTGCATGAGTGTGTGTGTATGTGTGTATATGAGAGAGGGAAAGAGACAGAGAGAGAGGGAGAAAGAAAGAGCGAGCGAGTGTGAGGTAGATAGATAGATAGATAGATAGATAGATAGATAGATAGATAGATAGATAGATAGATAGATAGATAGAACGACAGATCTGCAGATAGATAGATAGATCTACAGGTAGATATATAGATAGATAGATAGATAGATAGATAGATAGATAGATAGATAGATAGATAGATAGATAGATAGATAGATAGATAGATAGATAGATAGATAGATAGATCTGCAGATAGATAGATAGATGTACAGGTAGATAGATAGATAGATAGATAGAGAGAGAGAGAGAGAGAGAGAGAGAGAGAGAGGGCGAGAGAGAGAGAGAGAGAGAGAGGGCGGGAGAGAGAGAGAGGAACAAATTAGCTTGAGAGGTCAGATAGTGATCAAAGTTTTCAAACGGTATGGAAGCAGAAAAAACTGAAAGGCTTTTTAACCTCTGGGCCTGAAATTCTACAAAATATCAAATTATGCATAGAAAGACCAAGAAGTATCTGTGGGCATATTTTAAAAGGTGTTGAAATTCGCCTTATTTTTTTATACTTTCGTTGATTTTGAGCCACAACTGAGCTGAACAGAAGAAAGAATGTTCCGAAAAAGACGCATTTTCTTCCGAGTAGAATTAAAAAATATGACTGGAAATTTCGTTCGGCGCCTCAGACTACACATTGGTGATCGAAACTTTGAAAAGCACGGCTGTGTATTCCCCTAGTCAGCGGGCCAACTAGTTCCACTCAGTAAAACTGTCTGCCAACAGAGTTTTCGCACTGAACTTGTGAATACTTCATACGAGTTCTGTGTTGATACCATTCCCATTCCCGACTTGAGTGCAGAGCTAGCATTGCGGTACTTTTTGGGCACAAAGCTATAATAATTATGCCACATCGGCTGTTGTCAGAAATCGTGACACATTTATTGTACCCCTCGTTCTCAGAACTGTTGCTTTTATCAAGGTTCAGATACGGGCGAAAACACAGAAAGGCTCTAACTGAAAGCACATGATTTGTTTTCTGTAAGATTTTATATTTCTTGTAGAATCTGACAACCGTAGAACGAAAGCGAGCCATTCTTCATTTTTAGTCATGTTTTGAGTACCCTATATCAGTTTTCTTTCTTTTTTTCTATATTGCTTTTGGATGTGAATGTAATGTAATGTAATGTAATGTAATGTAATGTAATGTAAATCTAATGTAAATGTAATGAAATAATTATCTTATGTAGCGTTCAAATCCACAAATAAATGATGTGCTCAAGGAGCTGAACGAAAATTAGAAACAGGATTAATTAGGATTAACATAAAATCAATTCATCATGCTCCCAGGCGCACACATTAACAAACACTAAATCTACTCTAATCCTCAAACCTTTGAGGCCAAAAAGGGACATCATTCAGTTTCAAAGAAAACAGTTCTAAATACAATTCAGTTTTGAGTCTCGGTCTTTATCATAATTTTTGGCATCTTGTAGTGGAGGTGCTAGTAATATTCTCTTACAGTATTGGTGTTATTATATAAACAGTGTGACACGAATCCACTTTACATTTCTTGACAGGACACTGTCATTGCACAGTTAATAAAAAATGAAGGGAATCCTTCGACAGAACTCCCTTTTCCTAATACTTTACAGATTTTCATGTCCTTCAAACATCAATAAAACTTCAGAAGATATTAAAGTCATATTCATTTTACTGCTGTAGTTTAAAAATAATGTATGATTGGTTCAATAGTTCTGTTTGTGTATTTACTTGTTTTTGTTGTGGTTGTTATAGCATGCAAAACTAAATCGCGACTTTCTCCGGAATTGTGTTTTCGAGATAAAGGCGTTTTGTCAAAGTACGTGAAAATGCGTTATCTGGCAATCGCTTATCACTGCAGTGTTATCCACAAGGATTAGAATAATTATGTGCCTGGCGCAATTGTGATGAGACATCAGAACTGTTATCGTTGTATTTGATGTAAAAAAAAAAAAAAACCCAAGAAAAACCGCACTATAAATGACTTAATTTGACCATTTGGGAATTTTGTAGGCTGGGAGCTTTTGTTTGCATATTAAATTTGTGGAAAAATACCATGGTCAGAATGAGGGTAGTGTTAGTATTACGTCTGGCTACTCACCTACTACAGTAACCTTTTCATTAAGTTACGGCCTCGTAGCGTTTTTTTGTTGTTTTTTTCCGCGTATTGGCCCAGGGGCGGATCTACCATGAAAACAAGGGAGCATGAGCTTGAGGGCCTCTAATCAAGGAGGGGCCCCGATGAAACATTTTTCAATGAGTGAATTTTGGATGTTGCGAAGGGGCCCCATAGCAGTTCAAGCTTCCCAAAAAATAATGTAGGCACGCCTCTGTATTGGCCACAACTATTTCGGCTACATGACCCAGATAGCCGTTTACTGAAAATATACGTAAATTCAGAATTATTACATTATATGTTTGTATTTCCGGAGAATCCGGTTTCGCCCTGCGGTATCGAAGAGCGATTAGTGCGTTGTCGAGTTGTTCCGGCGAAAACGATACACGCTAATAATAGAAGGGCTGTTCCGTCCCAGATTATTTAGGACCAATCGAAAGAATGCGGAAATGTACGTAGGTGCGAGCGGGCAAAAACTAGAGCTTGTTGGGGAAGATAGGGTGGGGTTAAAAAGGTGACATTTCACAGGGATTTATTGCTGAAAGAGCAGGATGTTAGATGGTATGTAACTGATTGAGAAATAGGAAAGTTGTTTTGGAGAAGGGCGTGAACAGATAATAGAAAAAAGTGGAAGAAAACACGTGTGACCGCAGCAAGGTTTGGCACAAGATAAAAGCAGGTCTAACAACAACAACAGAAAAAGTTGTGTTGCGCAAAGTCCTGCATTAGGAACAACAACACAACAACAACAACGACATAACGATAATAACAACTACAATGAGGACAACTAAAACAGTAGCAACAGAGTCACAGCAGCAGCGGCAACAACAACAATAGCAGCAACGAAAGCAACAACAACAGCGACAACAACACAGCAATAATCACAACAACAACAACAATAACAACAACACAACAACAAGATAACATCAAGGATAACAACATCAAGTACATTTTCTTTCTTTTGAATGCCATAATGATAAATGTGGGAGCATTTTCAGCCGTCCCAGCGTGATAAATTATGATGATTATCTTCTCGTGATAACTGGAATACATTATGACATTTACACTTCAGAGTACTTTCACTGGCACTGACTGGGTCTTTGTTTCATAATAATGCTAAGGGTGCCCGGATATAACTAGAACAGTCTCACCCGAGATGGAGGATGACGAATCAGTTTGTCATAATTATTCCGTCCGTCGATTTGGGCGCATATCATCGATGTCAACAGTGCAACAATTCGCACCACACCCCTTAATATCTGAACGAAAAAAGGTAGTTCTCACCGTGTCCACACGCGCGCAATTTGTGGACATATTATAGTGAGAGGGAAGAATGGTTCGCCTCGGGATTCTGTGTCTCGGGTCTCACTCCACGCAGCGATACTCGTATCATCCAAAGTCAAAATGTGGCAAAGAGGAAAAAGTTGTATGTAACAAAGCCTCGCTTAAGAGATAATACAGAAACGATACTACCAAACGCAAAGGAAAAGGACAGACGAATCAAACTTTCGGTTATCTGACCTTCGTGAAGAATAAAAAAAAAAAATGACGAAGGTCAGTTGACAGAAAGCTTGATTTTTCTTTCATTTCTCCTCAGGTCTGATTGTATCGTTTCTCCATAATTTCTTATGGTTGATTTTCGACCGGCAGTATGTAAAGAGAGACGAAGAAGGAAATTTCCTATCATACTTTTGGCCTCTACTCGGCGAAAATGAGTCCTCTCTTATGGCTAACATAAATACAACAGAAAGTTTGTACTGTCCAAAAAGTGGTGTCCGCTTAATTTATCGTCAAAAAATTGAGACAGGCCACAACGTGTCATAATATTTTGGTGATATGATCGCAACGTTTTATGTGCTTATTATTATGTTTCCCCCTCTTTAGCTTCATTATAGTAAGCTGTTGTTCTAAGTACGTATGCACTCCCAGCGTTTTGCATGAGGAGCGCGTACGTATACGTACCTAACCTTAACCCCGTTCTTATCCTCAACCCTAAATCTTACCGAATCCCTAACCCTGACCCCTGCCCTTTCAACCCAAAAACATGAGAAAAGCAACAAAAAAAAAAAACGACAGCAACAAAAAAACACCCAAAATGTGAAAGAGTAATTAATCAAGGCTGTTGTTAGGAGGATTTCAGGAGGAGCTCTCTAGCTCAGGAGTCACAAAAAGGCTTTAAAATACGTACTTCTAGCACAAAACTTGGGAGACCGTACATACTTGGAACAACATTCCTATAGTATGATGGGTAGTGACCACTCTACAACAGTGTTTCTCCAGGTGGGTGTGCTACTTCAAATCAGGCATGGGGATTTTTCATAGAAATCTTGAGGGTTTCACAATGTACTTTAACTGGATCACGAAATGTGGGATTTAAGGCTAAAACTTAAGAAATCAGTCCCTTGAATCAAACAATCTGCAGCCAGCGTCAAGGGCAAAGGTTCCCACTGGAGTAAGAAACAAGTGACTAAATTACTTTAAGTAAAGTTTTACTTAAAGCTTCTTTTGAATGTATACAGATACATGTAGAAATGTTTTTATAATCTTTTTGTGTATCATATTTCTGTATTACTCTACTAGGTATACTAACCTTGTCCGAGCATGGTGAGGCGCACATTTTTTTTCTTTGAAAATTGAAGTGGGGCCTTGGAACAAAAAAAGACTGAAAAACAGTGCTCTACATATTGTAAAGTCCTTGCTCTAAAACCACTGTTTCAGGTTGGCAGTCACAGCTAAGCGTTGAAAATGAAGAGAAAATTGTCCTCAACAACAGAGCCATAACGATATTCAAATGTCAGATGGTGAATTTCTACTCTCAGGGTTGGAAAATTGGGGTAGCACTATCTTGCAATTTTTTTAGACTCCTGAATGTATGAACCTGACAGTCCCCCCCCCCCCCCCCCCAAAAAAAAAACCAAACTTGGCGGTTTTTAGTATTTTAGTATTTATTATTATTAAAAGAGGCGGCTCACAGCGATAATATGGCTAGAGCCGTGCGCCCAGATGCGAAAGGTTTTAGGATCGAATTTTGCTTAAGTCAGGGTTCAACCTAGCTCAGTTTCTAGTGGGTTTTTTTTTTATCTTTTTTTTTTTTAAGGCATTCATTCGACGGCGGTCTGGCAGTGGTAGGGGTAGTGGGGTGAGGAGGGGTAGGGGATAGCCAGGTCTTGTGTCTGAGGTTTCTTAACTTTGCGGGAAAAGGGGCGTAAAAACTAAAAAAAAGAAATATATTTGCACAAATAAATAAAAAACAAACAAACACACAAGTACACAAACAAAGAAACAAACAAAAACACGACAGTTCCTTGCGACGCATAATTTAATATAACATTTGTACATACGACATTGTTCATTCTTGACAAATGGAACAATGTCCATAGCTGTTGGCTGAAGAGCTAGCACGTAGAAAGAGCAGGGGAAAAAGTATGTATAAATAACATGGAAACCGGATCATATTTCAAGGCTGCCATTTCGCCATAGTATGATAATAAGTATGAACAAGCTGGAATGACCGACATTAAAAATGTTGATTTTTTTTTGGTTTTTTTGTGTGCAGTGAGCTCAATACACGTGCATAATTATGACGTGCACAGGTTTAAAGGGGTTTGGAAAAAAAAAGGGGGGGGGGTGGGGTGGGGTGGGGTGGGGTATCATACTAAGCCCAGAACGTCACAGCCAGTTGCTGCCAGCAAAATGTACACCAAGAAATAGTGGTACAAGCTGTCTGACCGGGCTTAGTACGATAGGATCTTCCCGGATTTACTAGGAAAATATAGGGAAATTATGGTGTGCATTTCTTGTCTGCCAGCACTTGACTGTGCCGTTCTGGGCTTAGTATGATACGCCCCTAACACTGGACACTTGTGGAGAGGAGCTCTACGCATCAGGCCAGTTATTCCTATCGCTATAAAATTAAAACATCGTCCACTTCCCTAATTTGTGAACCAATTATTATATCATACATAAAAGAAAAGAAATTCAATAATGTTACTTCTACAGGACAAGATGAGCTTTTTTGTTTGTTTGTTTGTGTTTGGTCCGGAAGCGGATTTGTAAGACATAGTTACTGATAAGTAAGTACAATAAACAAAATATATAAATAAACAAATGAACAAATTAATAAAATAAACAAAATATATAAATAAATGAATGACTAACTAAATACATAAATAAATAAACAAACAGATAAATAAATAGATAACTAACTAACTAACTAACTAAATAAATAAATAAATAAATGGAATGAGAAAAATTAAATAAAATACATTTCAAAGATAGTGGTTAAAGGTAATTCATTAAACAAAATTTCATTGTGCTACGAACTTTCGCTCCTCCGCTTTTCTGTGTATGAAATCAAGAAAGGACTTTGCGTTATGGTGCCTTCACGTGGCTAGTGCGTTGCGGGGAAAGACTTGGAATATTCGCACCTCTAAAAACAATCATGCGCACAGTTTGGGCGCTGATAACCAGGACGCATAGCGTGAAAAGAATGCTTGATATAAGGATAAATTAATGATGCTGATTTGTTACACTACTAATACGACTTTAAAGAAAGCCACAGTTTTCCCACAGCGATTGAAATTATAATTACAAAATAAGTGACGCCAATCAAGACCTACAGAGATAGCTGAACAGTGAACAAAATTCAATATTATCCCTATTTGGCTTTGCAAACTACGGCACTGTTCATGATTTCCGCTAGGTGGTGGTAACAAATCCGTGCACGCTAAAAGTGCTAGCTGTCTCATCTTATTCTGCATAGTATCTTTGATGGCACCGCATCTGAACTGTCGGGAAAATAAAGAGTCATAAGACATAGATGTAAAGGGAAACAAGTTTCAAAAGACTGAGAACCACTGGTATTATACAATGCGGTGCCAGTACTCTCGAGCTACAAGAGAAGTGCAGGTGTCTGTAACTCAATGGCTGCAGACTCTGTTTATGTGAAACCTTAAAAAAAAGATGGTTCACATAGACAATACATCAATATTTTTGTACTCCTATTTAAACATGGCGTCACTAAGTCTTTTCAAATGACTTGAATCCAACCATGTGGAAAGAAAAACCAACCAACCAAACAAACGAAATGTAGAGCCAATTTATCTGCCACAAATTGACAATTGGCACAACTATAGTAAAGACAAGCATGTACTGAGTTTCGATACGAAAATCTTCTCATCATATTAGTAAAGACGTCTATCATACATTTCTTGAATTTCACTGCCGTAGTGAAAATGCCTACGGTGTTTCAACCTGAGTATTCTTAATGCAAATCTTTTATTTTTGATGGTTCCATATCAAAAGATTTCACAGTGGAAGCAAAGAAAAGGAATGGCGTATTCATCAGCTGCCAGGCTAAACAGTATCCTATTCCCCACTGTTAAAACTGTGACAAAAGACACGGGGGAAGTGCTAGCGTCAGTACACGACCAACCCAAAAAGCTGTAGTAAATGTTTCATCGTGACCTACACCTTGAGCAATCTACAGTGCGAGGACGTGGGAACATACGAATGTCAAATCACTCGAGATGACGTCATTCATGACAGGAACTCTGCCAAAGTTATGCCGTGTCGTAACTTTCAGCTGTGTATCATAGAGCGGCAACTCTCTCGCTCGATTCTGTCTACTAATACTAATTCCTCTTGTTCCATACACACTCGCTGGCATGTTTGATCGTTTTACACTGCTTTTCGATACGAACATCTTTTAATCATAAGATTAGTAGAAAGGTCTTCTTTTTCTTATTATTTCATTTTCATTGCACAGTGAAAAAACACAACAACGGGATTTCTCCACGAGAGTCCTTTTAATGTCGTCTATTTGAGATGATTCCCTGTCAAAAGATTTCACAGTGGAACCAAAGAAAAGAAGTGACGTAGCCATCAACTGTCAGACAGAAGGATTATCAGATCCTCACTGTTCAGAATGTGGGAAAGGACGCAGGAGAAGTGTTGACGCCTGTACGCAACCAACCTGGAAGTTGGAAATGTTTCAGCGTCACCTTCACCTTGAACAACTTTCAGTGTCAGGGCATGTGCGCATGCCATTGTCAAGCCACTCCAGATGACGTCATTCATGGCAGCCCATACGAGATGACGTCATTTATGGCAGAACATTCGAGATGTCGTCAGTCATGGCAGACCATTAAAAATTACGTCATTCATGACAAGAAATCTGTTCATTTGTATGTGAACTAATGTGAGCTTAAAATATCTCAATGCAACTTATGGACGAGCACGATAATTTTTCTCTGTGGACAGTTTGAGTTAACGTGAGATTTTATCTACATGAGTGCGCAGAGATTCATTACTACTGGCATATTGCCTGCCAGTTAACTCATATTGTGCCTGTTACCTTACATCTCGTCCAACTGAATGCCCGCCACCAGTCTCAGATAACACGACATAACAAATATTCAGTCCGTACCAACTTCCACTTTCTCTTTCTTAAGCTGTGTTTTCATGAGTACGGAAAGGGAGACTGCAACGGAAACGGCAGAATTCCATCAAAATAACAAAAAGAAAGTGTTTTTCCAGTGTCTACGGACACGGCATTTCTGTACACATGAAAACATGCTTTCTATTTCACTACTTGAAGGGTATTTGACGTTTCCGTTGCCGTTTCCGTACACATGAAACCACAGCTTTACTAAATGTGTTATTTTAATTCACAAGTGGACAAAATGAACCCAGCAGGATTGCACACATAATAAAAGAGACGAAATTGCTTCGGTCCTGCATGGTAAAGGGGATGACCCGCGATTCGCATGGCTGTGTCACTGCGCATCTGTGGCCAATTATGGAAACAGGGGTTTCACTCAGTGTTTCGAAGCTAAAATAATGACATCGTTATAATACATGATGGGATGCGCTGGGTTAGCTTAATGGAGGGACAATCTTCTCTAAATTAAGTCTGCGACCTTTATTGTCAAACCCGGGATGACACGGTTAGATTCTACAGGACTGTTTTCTGAGGGGGGCTAGGCTGTAAAGTTGGACTTTATGAATACATGTATTGAGTATTCGAAAAAACAATTACTTGTATGTACATACATACTCTACAATGTCAATGATTTGTAACATTATATGAGTATAAATTTCATTACCTTCCATCGTACTATCAACTCATCAGTGCCGGATTAAGGCATGAGCTTTGTGAGCTGCAACCCAGGGTCCTCCAGAGATTAACTGAAACTACAAGTATCAGAACCTTATTTTAATTTTTATTGCAAGTCGTTCTCCTTAAAAGAAATAGTATTATTTTATGAAAATATTGGTAGCTATTACATACAGGGTGGCCCAGAAGTTGCGCACCATCCTGGTTAAAAAACACCAGCTTTATTGATTTCATAAACACCTTTATTGATAATAATCATAGCAAATGCTCAAATTGAGCACCCTCTGCAATAAGAACACGCATCAATTCTCCTCATCAAACTGTCGCTCACACTCCTGATGGTTTCCAATAAAGGTGTCTATTTAAAAACCAGGATGATGCGCGACTTCTGGGACACCCTGTATAATAATTTATTTGACATTGTGTTGTAGAAGTTGAATCAACTGATTTCAAGAACCCGACATTCATGCTTTTATTAATCATTACTGGGGGCCCCACAGCATCTGTGGTCCAGGGGCCTACAAAATTGTGATCCTGTCCTGCCTTACATAACGGAACAAGACGTGATCCCTTGTTAGCGAATCGCTATATTATGTCACTAAATATAGCTAACTGCATTAGGCACACAAGTCAGAGATTAAAATCAGACATCGCCAAACACCTACTGTACTCTCAATGTCAGCAAAGTTCTTGTCAGGAAAGAAATCTTATTATAAAGTGAACTGTTTTCTCAGCAACAAATTGATAATTGGCACGGTCGGAGTAAACATACTAAAAAATATTGACCTGTTGTCAAAATATCTGTGAAGAAGACAAAACAACAACACTGAAATCTGCAACAGAACCAAAGTCAAAGTTATGGAATGTCCTAAAATTCAACTGTACAACTCTCTCGCTCGATTCTGTGTCTTCCACGCCGTAGTCCAGTCCAGAGGACGTGCAATGCGTGTTTGAAGCGGCCGTTCCAGAAGCCGTACACAAATGGGTGAGTGGCCAAGCTTATGAAGAATGAATTCCAAGCCACTCTGAAGACCACTAGCATGTCTTGAGACAGAAACGCTTCCACCCCTGGGCGGGACAGAGAGTACAAGAGTACCACGATGTGGGGGAGATGGCTCAGAGCCGTGGTTAATGTCATCACAAACATGATAAAAGTCGTCCTTTTTCGGGAATAGCCGGCTCTCCCCGCCTTACGCCGGAAGCTCCCGACTGGAGTCAGGGGTAAAGGTTGCAGTGCAGGACATGTGTCCGCGCTGAGGTGGTTGTCGGCGTGATTTCGGGGGCTGCGAGGTACAACGCCATTTTGGTTAAGGCTTTGTATCAGTTCTGCGAAAAGGACAGTCGGGCGAGAGTCCCCCTGGTGACTCCGTTCGCTCTCACAGCTCGCTTGACTAGAATTAGAAAGATGACGAGCTGTTCGCAATGTATCTTCAGGACAGAGGTTTTTCTCACCTTCGGCGGCTTCTTCGGTCTTGTAATCTGGAAGAACGCCGCATTCGTCGTTGTTAATATGAGTAGAAACAGGGCTTTCAGTGAATACGCTAGTTGCATCACTCACCACAGAACTAGGCTCTGGGTCCCCGATCACCTGCATATTCTCATGGTCTTCCGGTGTAGAACCATAAAGAATACATTCCTTGTCCTGAGTTTGAGGGCATTTTTCTCCTTTATCGACCGCAATACAAGGAGCTGATTCACTGACAGTATCGTCGCTGAGGGGTGAGCAAGGTTCCTGATTATTTGAAGAGCTTTGATCCGGTGTTGAGGAAGGAACTTCAAGATACTGACTAGTACTGTTGTTATCTTGGTTATGATCGACATGTATGTAATTCTCGCTTTTCACTACTCCATTTCTCTTTTGACGTCTCAGAAACAAATCCGATTGTTGTTCTTGAAGACAAGAGCTGTTGAGAGTACTGTCCTTTTTCTGGTACTGAGAGAAGGAGTGTAGACGATTTAAAAAGTACTGGTGATGCGCTAAGATATCCGATGCTGACCCGCTTAATTCTGCTGACTTGCTCTTCTGATGGCTGCGGGACCGTACTCGCCTCTGCAAGGTTGAATCGGGCGTATTCGGTTTTGAACGCCGGTCAGTTTGGACTTTACCACGCTTCCAAATTCTGGAAGCGATTACGAAGTAGGTGATGCCAATAGAAGCTATGGAGAAAATATAAAGCAGGACGACTATGAATCCCCATAATTTGGGATAGATTGTGTGTCGGTACACGTCTGAATGATACGTGGAACACACGACTGCATCTCCGTCTGGTGTTTGTATTGTCTGAGTTCCTGCTAACACCGCTTCCGGTATCGCACAAAGCAGAGAAACAACTAACGCCCATAAAATCGTCCATCTGACTTGCGTCAACGTCACATGACGCTCATACGGCTTAACGATTCGCTTGTATCTCTCCGCTGCTATGGCTACCAGTATACAGCCGGTGGAAAATATGATCATTTTTCTGAAGTATCGCTCCGTCTTGCACAGGATTGGGAAATTAAATGCGAAAACACTGATAATTTCAGTCATGTCCACTGGGATGGTGAAGATGCATCCCAGGAGCTCCAGAACTGCCAGAGATAAGACGAATGTGTTGATGACGCTCCGTGGCATTCGGAAGAAGCAGATGTAACATACGACAGAATTACCCACGATGCCGAAGAGCATGTACAGAATGTCCACGACCAGAACTGGATAAAGGTCCACAACTTTGGTAGAGCGCCACAAGTCCAAGGCGGCGCGGTCGTTGCCCACCATTTGCTGGGGGCGGTCGAAGTTGTGGTGACCCTTGGTGGTGGTGATCATGGTTTCGATGGAAATTTTGCTGAAGTTGCTGCTGATATCATGCTCTGCCATTTTGACCAGAGTCTGGGGATTTTGAAAAATGAGAAATATATTTTTTAAAGAATTCCTGGATAAAAAAGAGGGAGAGAGAGAGAGAGAGAGAAAGGTGGGGGCTGGGTGGAGGGGGGGGGACTAGAAAGAGAGAAAAAGAAAGAGGAGAGACAGAGAAGGAGATTGAGAAAGAGAGGCGGAGAGATATGAGAGAGAGAGAGAGAGAGAGAGAGCAAGAAAGAGAAAAAGAAAGTGGGACACTAGAGAGACAGAGACAGACAGAGAAAGAGAGAGAGAAAAAGAATAACACAGACAGGGAGAAAGAATGAGAGAGACAGAGAGAGGGAAAGAGAATGAAAGACAGAGAGAGAGGAAGAGTGAGAGAATGAGAAAGGGACAGAGACAGAGACAGAGAGAGACAGAGAGAGAAAGCAAGACACAGGAAGAATGAAACAGAGAGAGATAGAGAGATTGTGTAAGTGTATGTGTGTGTGTGTGTGAGAGAGAGAGAGAAGAGATTAGAATCAACAGTCTGTACTTTGCAAAATGAGGTGGGCATTATCTAACTCAGGGATTCCATTCCACTCAGCTGTAAAATAAAACGTGTTTAGGAAGCGTAAAAAGGGGATGTGACTCTTGTCATCTCTTTAACTACGACGTTTTCTTGGGTTGTTTCTCTTGAGCTGAGAGCCGTGCGTGTTTCTTTTTGCTGGCATTCACACAGTAATTATAATAATTATTCACTAACACCACAAATTTAAGGATGAACCTATTCGTACTGAATTCATTACCCGACCTGAGCAATATGAATCTTGCAAATACTTAGTACCAAGCCCAACGCTATATTTAGATCTAGGTCACACGAATAACGGCACTTGGGTTTCGATGCAAAGACGAGTAGAACTTACTGTTACATCACAGTTCCTTGCAGAGTACACGGCCGTGATAAAGTTGATTTTTGAACACACATTATGCATAACGTCGATGTAATTCTCTAACCGTCTAACCTCACTTTTTGTGGACCAATCTTTCTTGTTCCAATATGAATCTGTGTTACATGTCTTAACAAAAAATAACTGTCATCGTTTTGAAGTTATGATTTTATGATTAATGTGTGAAAAAATGACCCAATTCCGAACAGTGAAGGAAATAAACACAGTTTTTCTTTGCTCTACTGTAAAATTTTGTTAAAAGCACACAGAATTACACCGATGGTAAGTTCTACTTTATTCTGTCTTTGAGTCCCAGGTTTTCATTTTTTACAACAGGTTGAAATTAGATTTAACTTAAAGTTACGCTTCCCTTCAGCGCTTCCCATGCCACCTGTTGAGTTGGGTTTGCTGCGATGCCCTATGCTTTTTTTTTCTTGTTCTTCAGTCATAACATCCTTTCTTTCAATGTGCACGAACTTCACAGTGGCGGATCCAGCCTTCTGAGCTGACGGGTGTCAAGTTCTTTAAGGCGACCCCCTCAAACGTACGCTCGAGATGGAGGGAAGTGGGGGCTGGGGGTGGGGGGGTTGACTCCGGCGTATGAAAAACATACATGAGGGGGGGGGGGAGGGGGAAGGAGGGTTCCGAGGGGCGTGCGTTCGACAGCTTTTTCAATTACGGTAATAAATCTAGAAATTTCATTCCATAAACTGTCCGTTTTTTTTGTTGTTTGTTTTTGTTTTGTCCTCAAACAGTCTGTAGGGTAAAATAAAATAAAAAATCGTATGCAGTCTGTGTACCTAATGAAACAAAATGCATCCCGAGAGTTCCTAAACTGCCAGGGACAAGACATGTGTTGGTGGCGCTAAGGGGCATGCAGAAGAAGCAGACGTAACACAAAAATGTAACACACTACAGAACTGCCCACGATGCAGAAGAGCATGTACAGAAAATCCATGTCGAGCACGTAATTTTTTATTCCACTAAAAAGCGAAAATCGCTAGACTCCAAGTGTCGCGTTAATAAGTGTATCTGACACTTGGCCGGTTTTAATTAAAATGCATGATCTGTAGATAAACAAATCACGTGCACTATTCCGTAAGGTAGTGGAAGGCAGTCTAAATCCGCCCCTGCTTAGTGCGGGTCTGTTTACATCCTGCAGTTCGAACTTAGAAACACGTTTTGACTTTCACGACTAAACGCTGAATCAAGACGTTATAACGTGGCCTAAATGCGCAGTCAGGTTCTGACCGTCATTAACCTAGGTGTTCCAGACTTTTTGGATGGTTCAGTTGCAGGATTTTAAAAATTATTATTATATTTTTTTTTAACTGCTCAAGACTGCCAGCTGAGTAGGCTGTTAACGGAATTAATTAGTTCAGCCGTTAGTGTTCATTTTGAGGAGAGATAATTAACATACCCATAGACAGACTGACGGGATTGACGGATAGATGTATATATAGATGGATAGATAGATAGATAGATAGATAGATAGATAGATAGATAGATAGATAGATAGATAGATAGATAGATAGATAGACAGACAGACAGATAGATAGACAGACAAACAGACAGACAGATAGATAGATAGATAGATAGATAGATAGATAGATAGATAGATAGATAGATAGATAGATAGATAGATAGATAATAATAATAATAATAATAATAATAATAATAATAGTTCGTCCATCAGGTATGATGATGACCTTAACAACACCAGAGGAATAAAGAACAGAAATTGTTGAGAATTTCAACACATGGACAATAAAGAGAACTAAAGGACACAGAGGACAGAATGGAAAGACTGTTCTTTCATGACTTATGGCTTCTCATGTGACTGATAAGTCCTATTTTTGCCCTGCAGACCCTTCCGCATAAATGACAAGAGTGCTCCGTTGGTTCAGTACCACTGGGCCTTTTCTTGCGCCGTTCTCTTTTTTTGATAGCCTGCTGGACTCTGTCAGCTTCCCATGCTTTGCTGCCTCTGGTAAGGGCCGCCCTCCAATTTGCACGATCAAGCGAGAGCTTTTCCCACTCACTCACATCAATGGCAAAGGCCTTCAGTGATTGCTTGAGAGTGTCTTTGTAACGTCTCTTTGGGGCCCCAACATTCCTCGTTCCATTGGAGAGCTCAGAGAAGAAGATTTGCTTAGGGAGTCTGGAGTCGGGCATTCTGACAACATGTCCTGCCCAACGTAGCTGAATTTTTTTCAGGTGGCAGAAGATGCTCAATTCCTTGGCACGATTGAGGACCTCAGTGTCTGGAATTTTATCCTGCCATTTGGTCCTTAGGATCTTTCTAAGGCAGGCCAGATGAAAGTGATTTAGCTTTCTGGCATGCGATTGGTACACTGTCCAGGTTTCAGCCCCATAGAGTAGGGTGGGAAGGACCACAGCATTATACACTTTCAGCTTAGTGTCTGTGCGAATGCCGGCAACATCCCATACTCTCTTTCGAAGCCTGCCAAATGCAGAGCTGGCTTTGCTGATTCTTGAGAGAATTTCAGTATCAACACGAGCCGCGGAAGACAGTGTACTGCCAAGATAGGTGAAGTTCTCCGACACCTTCAGAAGACTGTCATGGACTTTGATATTTGGGGTCACAGGATACTTGTCGTCTGGAGTAGGCTGATGGAGCACTTCCGTCTTCTTTGTGCTTATTGTGAGGCCAAAGTTGTCACAGGCACTAGAGAACTTATCAACACAGTTTTGCATGCTATCCTCATCGTGTGCCAGAAGTGCACAATCATCAGCAAATAGTAGGTCACAGACTTGAGTACTTTTGGTTTTGATTTTTGCCTGAAGTCTCCTGAGGTTGAATAGACTGCCATCAGTTCGGTACTTGATGCTTACCCCTTGAGGAGGAGAGCTAAAGGCTTCTTGTAGCATTGCAGAGAACATGATGCTGAACAGAGTTGGGGCTAAGACACAACCCTGTTTTACCCCATTTGTGACAGCAAAGGGCTCTGAAACACTGCCGTTGCTTTTGACTGCAGCTTGCATGCCATCATGAAACTGGCGCACTATTGTGATGAATTCGGGTGGACACCCAAACTTCGCCAAGATTTTCCAGAGGCCTTCACGACACACTGTGTCAAATGCTTTTGTGAGGTCAACAAATGTGATATACAGCGCTTTATTTTGTTCCATGCATTTTTCCTGAATCTGTCTGGCAGCAAAAATCATATCCGCCGTTCCCCTCTCTTTACGAAAGCCACATTGGCTCTCGGGAAGCAAGTCATTTGACGAGAGGTGATCAAGAAGGCGATTCAGAAGCATTCTTGCCAATATTTTGCCAGCAATTGAAAGTAGAGAGATTCCCCGATGGTTGTCACAGACTTGGCTGTCCCCTTTGTTTTTGTACAGATGGATGATTGAAGCATCTTTGAAGTCCTGTGGCAGCTTCCCTGCTTTCAACATATGATTGAACAACTCGGTCAACCTTTCAATAAGCTTTTCTCCACCGAAGGCATACACCTCAGCAGGAATTGAATCCACGCCTGGTGATTTGTTAAAGGACATCTGATTTGTGGCAGTTCGGGTCTCATTTGCTGTGAATGGCTTGGCAAGAGCTGCATTAATAGGAGTCTGAGGGAGGCGGTCAATGGACTCAGTATTTATATTTGATGGCCGATTTAGCACACCTCCGAAATGTTCTGCCCAACGCTGAATTATGGCATTCAATTCAACAATGCGTGTTGAACCATCTGACGCAAGAAGTGGCGTAGTGCCAGAGCGGGATGGTCCAAACACAGCTCGGAGGCTCTCAAAGAACTTTCTAGTGTTGTTTGTGTCGGCATATTTCTGAGTTTCTCTTACTCGCTCTTCAAGCCAGTCATTTTTCATTTTCCTCAGCTTCTTCTGGAGTACACCCTTACATGCACGCAATGCATCAGCTTTTGCTGTGGAAGAGGGGTCACTGCAGTGAGCTTGGATGAGACTATTTTTTTCTTTGATTAGCACTTTGATTTCATTATCATTATCATTGAACCAGTCCTGGTGCTTGCGGACAGTAAAACCAACTGTGCTGCTGGCGCAAGAGTGTACAGTCGTATTTAGGTCAGTCTAGCTCTGTTCAATGTTCTCAGGGTCAAAAGTCACGCAATCCAATTTTGAGGAGAGTTCTGATGAGAGCTCGCTCTGTTTCTCAGCTGAGCAGAGTTTTGAAACATTTAGGCGTTTAGGTGGCGCTTTCCCTTGAGGGCGTCTATTGCGCCTCAATGTTAGTCTGAGCTTGCAAACAATGAGTCTGTGGTCAGTTCCACACTCGGCACCACACATCGCCTTTGTTACAAGGACATCCTTTCTGTCAGTCTTCTTCACAATGACATAGTCTATGAGATGCCAATGCTTTGAGCGGGGATGCATCCATGACGTTCTGTTTCTCACGGGGAGACTAAAATTTGTGTTGGTAATGAACAGGCCAAATTCAGCGCACAAAGTAAGTAAGCGCAACCCATTGTTATTGCATGAACCAACTCCATGAGGGCCCAAAACATTTGGCCACGCTGAGATTTCGGAGCCAACCCTAGCATTGAAGTCCCCCAAGAGAATCAGCTTATCAGCTGCCGGGACAGAGCATATGACAGATTCTAGATCAGAATAGAACTTGTCTTTGGCTTCATCTGGGTTTGTCATGGTGGGCGCATATGCGCTAATGAGGGTGGCTGACTGGCTTTTCCCAACTGGGATCCTGAGTGTCATTAGCCTGTCATTTATTTCAATTGGCATGGACTGCAAGTTTCTGACAAGGTCATTTTTAATTGCAAACCCAACACCATGCTGTCTCGGTTCGACTGCACCCTTGCCTTTCCAGAAGAAGGTGTATCCACCACTGAGCTCTTTGAGTTGGCCACTATCAGGGAGTCTGGTCTCACTGAGTGCCACTATGTCCAGGTTGTACCTGCTGAGCTCAATGGCAATAAGTGCAGTGCGTCTTTCCGGGTTGTTTGAGTTGTCCTGTAGTGTGCGTATATTCCAGGCTCCTAGCCTGAGTAAGCTGAATTTCTTTTTGTTTCGACCGCAAAAAGGGATCCCCACTGGTCGCGGTATACCAGTCAGGGTGATGTGAAGTGGGCTTTCTTTAGGGCACCTTTTCTAGCCCCTTCCTCAGTTGAGGTGAGCAGTGCTATCCTTAAATAAGGCTGCTCAGCTACTGTGGGTGCTGCCTCCCCACGCCTCCACTTCAATCGATGATGAAGCGACCATAGCCCACAGCCACCAACGTGTAGGTCTGTGCTAACAGCTTCCAGTCTATCCAAACCTGCTGCCACCGCACTCGCCCATCGCCGTTGGAATTTTGAGAGGAAAGAAGACGAGACAAAGATGAAAGAAGACGAGGTGAGTGTTAAGCCTGGCGCAAAGAATTTGTTTTTAGTGAGAAAGAGCTGCGCAAACATCAGACTCACTCTCTCGCCTGGACACAACTTATCCAAGTGGCAAGACAGGGTCAAGACGACTGGACATGTATCCAGGTGCAGGAGGATGCCAGAGGGACAGTCATATTGCCTGACCGGCTGCCTGTAGGCTACTCCACAGCCTCGCAGTCCCAACTGACTAGGGTGAAAGACCCAAACCAAAGAACACCAATACTGGTGGATGCTCTGTGTCACGATATCCAGGCCAGAGTGACGGTATATTGCCATCTGCCCTATCAATCAACCACTGGCCTGCTGCCGCCAGCTTCGAAGCTGTGTCCGGGAAGTTTGCTCAATTCTTCGTCTGTGATTTAGGCAAACAAGCCTATGACCACATACATGACATATAAACACACAGTGGGACTGGCGGATGGATAAAAGGGTGGTTAGATAGATAGATAGATAGATAGATAGATAGATAGATAGATAGATAGATAGATAGATAGATAGATAGATAGATAGATAGATAGATAGATAGACAGACCGACAGATAGATAGATAGATAGATAGAGAGATAGATAGATAGATAGATAGATAGATAGATAGATAGATAGATAGATAGATAGATAGACAGACCGACAGATAGATAGATAGATAGATAGAGAGATAGATAGATAGATAGATAGATAGATAGATAGATAGATAGATAGATAGAGAGATATAGATAGATAGATAGATAGATAGATAGATAGATAGATAGATAGATAGATAGATAGATAGATAGATAGATAGATAGATAGATAGATGGCAAGGAGGGGGAGGGAGGCATGCAGTTTTGGTTGGCATGTAAGGCGACAGGTAGGTGGATAGGCAAGTAGATAGATAGTCAGACATTCTGACAAAGTCCAATGGCTGATGCCGCAAGAAATAAAAACCTTTAAAAAACAACAACAACTATGGACTGATTGAATGAAGAAAATATTTACCCATTAAAATTTACCTTGTTGTTTGTGTTTTCGCATCATGCAACCTGGCCAGGATTGAAACTGATAGAAACATAATGATTGTCGGACACGCGTCAATAATAAGGCCAGGTTGGTTTGAGGTCGGGAGAAATGGGCCAATAGAACTGATCCGCGTAAGTGGAAAAACCCAATCTATTTTTAGGTCCACCGGAAATAGGTACATGAGACAGAGGCGGGGAGGTAGAAGAGTGTTATTTATTTGTTGGTGAAGCTGTGCAGAAAAGTAAATAAAACGCGTAAAAGATGTGCCTGGGGAACCTGCAATAGCGATAACAAATATGCAGGTCAGCCACACATGGATGACGTGATATTTATTCCCTTCCCCAAGCCCAAAACAAACCCTGAGCGATGCAAGGAGTGGATTACCTAATATGCAACCGGCCCCACGAGCAGCTCAACTTCAATAACATAAGGTCGCACCACTTCGTATGTTCCACGGTTAATAAAATTATTAAAATGTACAGTGCCAATTAAATGAATAGCATGTCTTAGATCTTGATCTTTAGGCATAGATCTAGATGACATTGATTGTGTCTATTAACCCATGTGTCACGAAAAAGTTCCGAATGCTTTCACACTCCCAGAGGCTAGAACGCTAGATCTAGATTCTAGATGTTATACACATAGATATGGAAATGAAAAGCACATCGGTCTATATCTAGATCTAGTTTGTTCACCTAATTTCCTCATAAAACCCCAACAGTCTCTGTAGAAGCGTCATACAGAATAGTGATGTTGTAAACAGAGCCAACGAATTTCAGCAAGAGAGAGAGACAGAGAGGGGGTGAGAAAGAGAGGGAGAAAGGGGGAGAGAGAGAAGAGGAGAAAGAAAGAGAGAGAGAGGGGAGAGAGAGCGAACGCGAGAGAGAGAGAGAGCAAGAGAAAGAGAGAGAGAGAGAGAGAGAGAGAGAGAGAGAGAGAGAGAGAGAGAACGAGAGAGAGAGACACAAACACACAGAGAAAAAGAGAGAGAAAGAGAGACCTCCGGCATAAAACATTACTTTAAGAAGATTCAAAAACGACTAACTAACACAGATCAAACGAAAAGAGATAGATCGATGACGGCATGGTAAAACTACTGTAACTCGACCTATATTTGATACCCTCGCATGCTGACAACCCCCAAGTTGTGTTATAGGTCGGGGCTTAAATTCTGAAAATTAAATGTTAAATAACGTTTTATAAAACATCGTAACTATTAAGTCTAACTAAGAAATTAATCCATTTTTTTTTTTTATATCTGAAAAAATGGTTAAACCAGAATACTTAACCAAGCGGCTCTCGAAATGCAGATATGTTAATAATGTTTCTCAACCTTTTCTGTCCTATGGCCCCACTTCAATTTTCAAAAACAACATGCGCCCCAGCATAATCGGACAAAGTTAGTATACAATATCCCTTTAACAATTTCAACAACAAAGATTTAAAAAAGTATATTTAATCCCAGCTAAACAAGGAAGTGTTGAGACAAACAGAGGAAAAGAGGAAACTCCTAAACAAGGTCAGAAAAAGACAGGGGACATTTCTAGGACATGTAATGAGAAGACGAGGACTGGAACATTTTGGTAACAACAGGGAAATTCAATGGAAGAAGAAGCCGGGGGACGACAACGCATAAAGATGCAGGACGAACTAAAGGCCTGGCTGGGAATGCCACACCACCAACGACGTCATCAGGGCTACGGAAGATGGCGAGAGATAGACGGTCATTATCGCCAACGCCTACCGGCAGGGCACTTAATGATGAAACAAGGAAACCACAGACAGGACATAAACAAACAACAGTTTATCTATGCAGTTAAGTTAAAATACGCTATGAAATTCAGATTTCTATGAAAAAATCCCTATGTCCCAGTCTGAAGTCCCATGCTCCACCAAAATATTGCAACCCCCACAGGTACGTCCAGCTAAGAGAAACACTGCGTTAACTGAAACCAATTGATGTTCCAGACTTTACTATACTATTATGTATTTCTTTATTATACGCATTTCTTTATTATGTATTTCTCTATTAAAGTTAAACAAAAATACTTGATGAGCAGTTTGAATCAGGGCCCATGTTTCCCATCGGGCCTGGGACTATTACCAGGGTGTGGCACAGTGGCTTGTCTATAACAGGATGTAACTTAACTGACATATCAACCGTTGGAATCTGATAAAAGTTTGAACATCGAGAGGCACAGGCCTGACAAAGCCGCTGCCCGGGCTAAAATTAAATGAAAAAAAAAAATCAGCATTACAAAAATATTAACAAGACAAAATTAATAAAAACAAGAAAAGGTGAGGTGTAAATGCCAAGTGCAGCAAAGCTATTAAAGTCTGGACCTGAAACCAGCCAGGATCGACCGCTGTAGTTTTTTTTTTTTTTGATAGGCTACCGGGCGTGAAATTGAAGAAATGCTTACGTGGATCTTATGTGGATCGCGTATCGATAGTGTGTTCGACTTACCAAATCTAAGCCGACAGATCACAGCGATGTTAACATTCACTTTGGTTTTTATCCATGAAAAATCAACACAATTCAATGTGATGCCAAAAAGACTCGGCGTGTTGTCCGTTTTGCCAGCACATTAAATGTTTTTCAACACAAACAATGACGTCACCCGTGACGACTGACGACCGCGTTCGGGTCTGTGACCGCATTCATTCTGTATAAGCCCTAAATGCCTGCAGAGCTTTCAATAAAAGGTCGACACAGTATTATTATATCGGAACAGGATCTACATGTACTTGGTAAGTAATGTGAGAGACTACAGCACAGCCAAACGTTCTAATGAATGTTTTTGTTTGTTTTGAGTCAGTGAAGGTTATAGAACTAAGTAGAATTAGTGTATCTATCTACTATCTATCTATCTATCTATCTATCTATCTACCTACCTACCTACCTACCTACCTACCTACCTACCTACCTACCTACCTACCTACCTACCTACCTACCTACCTACCTACCTACCTATCTACCTATCTATCTATCTATCTATCTATCTATTTGTCTATCTATCTTTCTATCTAACTATCAATCTTTCAGTCAGCCAGTCTGTCTGCCTGTCTGTCTGTTTAAAAAAACAACAACAAGGATTAATTATTAAATTTGTAATTATACAAGGCAGAGAAGAAAATTGATAAAAGACGCCAGTTTACGTTCACTTTGACAAGGGAGGGGGGGGGGGGAGGGGGAGGGGGGGGAGTCTAATTAGAAAACGGAATAGACAAAATACTGAGTTATGTGTTCACTATTCTCATACATCTTTGTTGTGTATAAAAACTGAGATCCCCATCAACACCACAATGTGTTTTCGTGTATGGCATAATTAATAAAATGTCAAATCAACACACTGTCGTCACGTCACTGTCAATACAATGGAAAAAGTAAAAACATAACTCGGTAAGCAACTTTTTTTCATACAGTGATTAAGTCCTGACGTAAGCGAATATTTATAGACCCAAATAGATAATTAAATCTTTCTCTTGCTCGTTTGTATTTAACTAGGCTGTTGTTACTTGTCCATACGGTCCCCAAGTGGTTTGTTCTAGGGGCACATACGTTTACTTAACTATCCCTAACGCCGCCCTTAACCTCCACCCCAAATCTGATCGAGTTACTAACCCTAACCCCCTTACCCTTTCAACCAAAAGACAGAAGGAAAACAAAAAGAAAATCTGAAAGAATAATTAATTAAGGCTGTGGTTAGGAGGATTTGGGGAGGAGCTCTCTAGCTCTGGAGTCATAAAAGGCTTTAAAGGGATAAAGAGAAATGGAGAGGGGACGACAGAGGAGAGAGGGAGAGAGGAGGAGGAGGAAGTAAATTTGGGAGACCTTAGATTATCTTAAAGAGAGAGAGAGAGAAAGAGAGGAAGGGGAAAGAGAGGGGGCAAGAGAGGAGGGGGGGGGGGGAGAGAGAAAGAGAGAGAGGGTCAGCGCAGATAATGCCGTGTATACCATCTAGTTATTTTTTTTAAAAAAAACGTAGTGGCTGGAATATTTTTTCTGCCTTTAGTGAAAACTTTGTAAATACCGACTTACGACAGTTTACCACGCGGCTCTCAATTTCAAGTAATACAATTTTTTTATTTTTTTTTTGTGGTGCAAAATCAGGTTCTAGGCACTTGCAAAGCTACATGATAAGGACAGAGACAGTTTTTAGTTTGAGTTTGTAGAAAGCATGTTGACACGATAACGACCTTATTGTACTGGGGAAGAAGCGAGACGATAGGCAGAATATGTATTTTTTTTGTATTTTGTACACTTCTTTAATCCTATTTGGGAAATTTGCCTTAGTGCCATTGCAGCTCAGTTACAACTGGAGCAGACACGTCGTGGCCGCAGTGCTGCGCCGGTAGGCTGTTTTTTTTTTTTGTAGGGGGGGGGGGGAGTGGTAGGGATAAATTTTATTTCATTTTGCCTGGGCAAGGGGCCTGTTCGACCTGTTATTTCCAATTTCCAACTGCTAAGGTATCTTTAACGTGCTTAACGTGCCCATGCCCCCCCCCCCCCCGAGTTTTTTTTCTTTCTTATCCGAGCAGTCTAGGTGCTAGATCCTACCTCCCATAGGAACAAGGACAGGAAAATATGAGAAAAACATGTATTCCAACATGCCTGCACCGACCGGGGTTCGAGCCCGGTACTTTCGGCGTGAGATGCGAGCACCTTGCCTCTAGACAACCACATGTAGCAGAATGATGGAATGACAGGACAGATGATGACCCTACCAGAAGCGACGACCACTATCACTTGAACTGATATAATAATGTACATGAAGCTTTCAATTCCTAGTAAGTCTATCTGTTTGAGAGTAAGCGTTGAGAGTATCAAAGCTTTTTTTCGTAGAGAATCAAGAAAACAGCGAATATTAATTTTTCTTTCCCCACCCCTAGGGTGCAGGCATGTTGGAAGTTCGGGATCTTACTATTATTTTCCTGTCTCTGATCCTATAGTAAGTAGGATCGAGCACCTAGTCTTCTCGGGGATAAGGACGAAAAATTCGGAGGGCCTGTGTGCACATTGCGTAGTTAAAGATACCCAGGCAGTTGGAAATCGAGAAGAGAAGGCCGAACAGGCCGCTGCCAGGGCACAACTTAAATAAACAACAAATCCCTACCACAACGAGAAAAATAAAACAAGGAAAAAGTGAGATCTAAATGCCAAGGGCAGCGAACCTCCTAAAATAAAGACATACAATAATAATTCCCCACCCCCAGTAAAGTTGAGCCAAATTATTTAAGAAAAATGAATGTTGTTACAAGTGCGTATGTCTCTTAAGCTTTTTTTGTGGGGGAAGAGGGAGGGGGGGGGGGGCTACTTTTGTCGTGGCCAGAGCTAGAGAGCTCCTCCCGAAATGCTTCTTGACAACAGCTTTAATTAATTATTCTTTCAGATTTTCTGTTTGTTTTCCTCCTGTTTTTTTTTTTGGTTGAAATGGTAGGGGGCGGGGGGGGGGGGGCAAGGTTAGGGATTCGATGAAATTTAGAGTTGAGGATAAGGTCGGGGTTATGGATAGTACTTTTACGCACGCGCCTCTGGGGCAAAACGTTTGGGGTGCATACGTACAAGTAACAACAGCCAAGTCAAATTGGGGACACAATCCCGTCTACATACGAAATGCCCCCCGTCAGCTAGTTGTATCCGGCAGCTTCTCAGGCCCGTGGAGGGGGGAGGGGGAGGGTTCATTTTAAATGAAAACACAGCACACAAAAAGTGAATTGTTCTAGTGCAAGGTTCAATGCTTATATAAAGAGGTAGAGCAAGCCCCCCCCCCCCGACTATAATGAGCTAGAAAGCGATTGAAAAGAAGCATGGAACATTGCTATACTTAGCAGGGCGAGACCCATCTACTATCACAAACACTTAGAATGAACACAGGGAAGTAAAGAGATGAAACACTTAAAGCTTGATGCAAGAACAAAGACGTCATTCTGGCTGGGTGTGGCCGCCGAACTTGAACGCTTCTTGTGTTTGCTGGAATCCTTTGTGCTGTTTGGATTACGGGGGGGGGGGGGGGGGTATTGCCTGGAATCTTTGTGCTGGGAGGGGGGGGGCATCCATAAAGTTCGTAAACCGAATTTTTTTGCTCTCCCCCTCCCCCCCCCCCCCGCAACCCACTCCCCATGTACTCTTTTCATGCGTTTAGCCTCAAACCCCTTCCTCCCCTTCTTCCATGCACACAGGCACACTCCTTTTGTACACTGTACACGCTTACTGCCATTAGAATGTTGACTGACGAGTCCATGATAAAGCCGTAGGAGTTTCTGAACCTTTAAGTGCCATTTTGCATTGACTATTGAATTTCACTGTTTCATTAGAGACACGAGTTTTGTATAGCGCAACAACTTAATTTGCTGGAAAACAAATAAAATAATTTTAAAAAAATAATTATTACCACGATGGGAAAAGCCTACGGTCCCAACCCCCCATGCACTTTCTTCATACCCAAGGGACAACCTCTCCCCACCCCATCTATCTATCTATCTATCTAATCTATCTATCTATCTAATCTATCTATCTATCTATCTAATCTATCTATCTATCTAATCTATCTATCTATCTATCTAATCTATCTATCTATCTAATCTATCTATCTATCTATCTATCTAATCTATCTATCTATCTATCTATCTAATCTATCTATCTATCTATCTATCTAATCTATCTATCTATCTATCTAATCTATCTATCTATCTATCTAATCTATCTATCTATCTAATCTATCTATCTATCTATCTATCTATCTAATCTATCTATCTATCTATCTATCTAATCTATCTATCTATCTATCTAATCTATCTATCTATCTATCTATCTATCTATCTATCTATCTAATCTATCTATCTATCTGTCTAATCTATCTATCTATCTAATCTATCTATCTATCTAATCTATCTATCTTATCTATCTAATCTATCTTATCTATCTAATCTATCTTATCTATCTAATCTATCTTATCTATCTTATCTTATCTATCTAATCTATCTTATCTATCTAATCTATCTATCTAATCTATCTATCTATCTATCTTATCTATCTATCTTATCTATCTATCTTATCTATCTATCTTATCTATCTATCTATCTATCTATCTATCTATCTATCTATCTATCTATCTATCTATCTATCTAATCTATCTATCTAATCTATCTATCTAATCTATCTATCTAATCTATCTATCTATCTATCTTATCTATCTATCTTATCTATCTATCTTATCTATCTATCTTATCTATCTATCTTATCTATCTATCTGTCTGTCTATCTGTCTGTCTGTCTGTCTGTCTGTCTGTCTGTCTGTCTGTCTGTCTGTCTGTCTGTCTGTCTGTCTGTCTGTCTGTCTGTCTGTCTGTCTATCTATCTATCTATCTATCTATCTTATCTATCTATCTATCTATCTATCTATCTATCTATCATCTATCTATCTATCTATCTATCTATCTATCTATCTATCTATCTATCTATCTATCTATCTATCTATCTATCTATCTATCTATCTTATCTATCTATCTATCTTATCTATCTATCTATCTTATCTATCTATCTTATCTATCTATCTATCTATCTATCTATCTATCTATCTTATCTATCTATCTTATCTATCTATCTATCTATCTATCTATCTATCTATCTAATCTATCTATCTAATCTATCTATCTAATCTATCTATCTAATCTATCTATCTATCTTATCTATCTATCTTATCTATCTATCTTATCTATCTATCTTATCTATCTATCTTATCTCTCTGTCTGTCTGTCTGTCTGTCTGTCTGTCTGTCTGTCTGTCTGTCTGTCTGTCTGTCTGTCTGTCTGTCTGTCTGTCTGTCTGTCTGTCTATCTATCTATCTATCTATCTATCTATCATCTATCTATCTATCTATCTATCTATCTATCTATCTATCTATCTATCTATCTATCTTATCTATCTATCTATCTTATCTATCTATCTATCTTATCTATCTATCTTATCTATCTATCTATCTTATCTATCTATCTATCTTATCTATCTATCTTATCTATCTATCTATCTATCTATCTATCTATCTATCTATCTATCTATCTATCTATCTTATCTATCTATCTTATCTATCTATCTTATCTATCTATCTATCTATCTATCTATCTATCTATCTATCTATCTATCTATCTATCTATCTATCTATCTATCTATCTATCATCTATCTATCTATCTATCTATCTATCTATCTATCTATCTATCTATCTATCTATCTATCTATCTATCTATCTATCTATCACAGTTCATAAATGACGCCTTGCTGAGTTCTGCGTCATCGTGGGAAAAAAAGGCGAAGGAGAAATGGGTGGGGCTGGATGGTGGACCCTGAGGGCTGGAGGGGAGAGGGGGGGGGATGAAGTGCCATAAAGTACCGGCCGTGTTTCTTAACGTTTATGAGAACCGCAGCAGATCATAACAAAGAGATAAGAGAGGTCAACGTAATCTACAATTAGGCAGTCGAGGCCAGGCATAAGTGTCAGACAGGGCTTCCTTCTGAAACTTGCTTTGATGTTGTTGCCGTTGTTGCTGTTTCCGTTGCTAGCCGTTGTTGTTGTTGTTGTTTTAGTTCCAGTACTGCTTTATTCTATCACAACTTAAAAAATATGAGATACAACCAGAGTATAGTATAACAGAGGGTATTCTATCAATTTAGGAAGGTGGTGTTTAGATTTTTGTGGTTTAGAGGATAATCTTAAAAGACATTTATCCTACACGTCAGAGAGAGAGAGAGAGAGAAAGAAAGGAAGAGCGATAGGGAGAGACAGAGAAAAAGTGAAAAAGAGAGAGGCAGAAAGAGAGAAAGACAGATAGAGAGATTCAAAGACAGAGAGACTGAGTGAGAGAAGAGACAGAGAGAGATGAGAAAGAGGAGCGCGGAAAGAGAGAGAGAGAGAAAAAGAGAGGGGGAGAGAGAGAAAGAGAGATGAAAAAGAGGAGGACGGAGAAAGATAGAGCCAGGGTGGGGGGAAAAGACAGGGAGAGAGAGAAGAGAGAGATAAGAGGGTGGGAGAGAAAGAGAGGGACAGAGGGAGAGACAGAGAGAGAAAGAGAGATGAGAAAGAGGTGGAAGGAAAGAGAAAAGAAGAGGAAGAGAGAGAAAGAGAGAAATCTACCGATTGGTTGGCTGACGACGTGATTCTCTGTAGTTTCAATGAAACCTCCGTCACTAGCCAACTAGTTTTTTTTTCTCACTAAAACATGCATGTCGTGACGTCCAATCATATTGGCTGCCGTGCCCCGGGGCTTTGGGTGAACAATGTTATGGCAGTTCCCTACTGACACAAAATTATGTCAAGAAAAGAGACAGGATATTATATTTCTTTCTTTACCATTTTGAAAATAGGCTCAGAATGAATTGTTTATGTCTGTTTGTCACTGAAACTGAATGGTGTCCCATTTTGGCCTCAGAGGTTTGAAGATGAGAGTAGATCAAATGTTTGTTAATGTGTGTGAGTGGGAGCATGATGAATGGATATGTTATTCCTGTTTTTAATTTTAGTTCAGCGCCTTTGAGTACATCATTGCGTGTGTGTGTGTGTGTGTGGTGTTTGTGTGTGTGTGTGTGTGTGTGTGTGTGTGCGAGAGAGAGAGAGAGAGAGAGAGAGAGAGAGAGAGAGAGAGAGAGAGAGAGGGCGCTACACAAGTTAATTATTCCATAACATTACATCATTTTGTTTGAAGGATTTCAATAGTACGGCCGATGGTTTTACTTGTCGAGCGCGATATTCCTGTAATCGAATTCAGTACAGATAAAAGAGTTCGCGCGGCCACCTGGTATTTCTGAAAGTAGGTCAAAGGATACATTTCGTGTCAATACCAATGAGATAACGAAGGGAAACATGCAAAGTCAAAAGCACTTACGTGTATGCTAACTTTGAAATGAACTGTTTTGCCCCGTCGAGTGGCGAAGACAAAGCTTTTTAAGACATTGAAAGATAAAAAAACAAAGCTGTTATTGTCGTAAATAAAGACAGTGTCCATTTTGGGTGTCATCATCAAGACAATGGGTGCATTATTCAAAACCTTGAAATGAAGTGATCTACTCTGTGTCGGTTTTCGCGATCTTTGTTCTTGTTTGTTCCAACTCCACTTTTTGCACAACTGAGAAATTCGACGTTAAACGTTTGAGACTTTAATATTATGATATGGAGTTGGATTAAATCGGAACTGTGAAACAGCTTGATAAGTGCCACAACACATTCTAAACAATTGTCAAAGCGCGCATTTGTTATATACCTCTTCTACATACTAAAAGATCTCCAGCTGTTTTTTTCCCCCCAGGAAATGGGGATAGAACAAACAAGAACTGAAGTCACGTTTTGTCCAGCCCCCAAAAATCTGAAATACTTTCTGGCACTTCAAACAAGTGTCAAGGCGTGCATTTTTATACGTCCTCTACGTATTAAAAAATCTCAATTTTTGTTTTTTCGAAAATTGAGATAGAACAGACAAGAACTCAAGTCGCTAAATTCTGTCCTTCCAAAACATCTGAAGTACTTCCTGGTTTAATTATGGGTTTATTAAATATTTAACAGAACTGCTGGTCACAATGCTGTGTTATGCCGACCTATACTCTTGTACATTTAAGAGGCTATTGACACTCTGAGCTGAACGATAAAGTATATTAATTCAGTTAAGGGCGTTGATCTAAATCGCGCCTGAAGGCCGTTTTTCTGGGAAGCATATCCGTTTAGCCTACCTACTTGTTCAAAGTACGCACGTCTTCTGCACAATTCTGCAGTTGTGGTCCGTGATTATCTCACTATAATTGAGCTAGAGGGCGAACCTGTAAGCAGCTAAAACTTCGCTGCTACGTCATCAAAAATGATGAAACTTGGTGCACTACATCAATTTTTGACGGAGACAATACATGGACACATTCATTTTGAACAAAAATCAGTGTTTACTAATGTTTAAATTACATTTTTTTGAGCCGAAAAATAGAGGTGCATTTTCGTCGAATAGAATCAAAAAGCATGATGAGCAATAATATCAATAATATTTCGTCCTTGACCTCTCCTCTTTACACATTGGTGGTAGAATATTTCTATGTATGTTCTATTAGTCATTGCATTGAGTCCAAATGCTGCTTTTAATGTAGCCTAGATCTAGATAATACGGTTGGGCTTCCTACAAAGAATCTGCAAGATTTATCTTGCACAGGGCGGCTAGTAATGATAATAATAATAGCAGTAAGAAGAAGAAGAATACAGCACATTCATACGATAGCGCACTTTTCCTGGCGTCGCACGGCGCTATGCAAGAAGAAAAACAAATTAATAATCCATTCTCATACGTACACATGCGTACAAACACAACTTTCCACGCTCACACACACGCGCACACACACACACGCACACACACACAGCATTTACTGGACATGGCACAGAAATAAGATCAACAAATGAAAAATACTGTTTAAATAATGGGTTTTAAACCAACCATTAAACTATTTAAATAGTCCGCATGTAAAACACATCAAAACTACAGCTCATTGATAAGGGCCGGGAAAACACTAAAATATGCATCCATTTTGTTGTGGGCAGTTCCATAGGATATGCAGCAAAAGCACCATGGGTACGAAAAGTAAAGTACGCATAACTTCTGGAAGACGCGTGTGGGAAAGAAAAGAACGTACACAAAACGCTTCATGATAAGTGGATTTAGTGATCTTGTCCACACCACCCGCTCGGCCCTGCCATTTTTACAGAAAATGAGGCACGAAAAAGTAAAACACTCGTTGCCTCTGTATACTTGTCCATAGTACCCGTTCCGCTCCGCTCTTCACTGCTATAGAGGCAAAAAGAGTTTTTCATTCGACATTTTCCGTAAAAATAGCGGAACGGATGAAGTGGAGAAAAGTTCTGAAGCTTCTTTTTTTTTTGGAAACGGGGGGGGGGGGGGGGGGGGGGGAGAGAAGTGAGTTTGAAAAAAGCACGTCCACACCACAACCGCCATATTGTGCTAGGCAGAAGCAAGGTGACAACAAGACAGAACATAACAGAATGATGGGATAGAAGGAAAAGCTGCCAAAAGCGCCCGCCAACCACCTACGAGGGCGGGGGGAGGGTAGTGTTGTATCATTATACGTGATGTCATTGTGCTCACATAAAGGTGTAAGTCAGTGTTAGGCCAAAGATATATTATTTATTGTTCACTACATCTATAAAGTGTGATCGAGGGGGTAGAGAGAGAGAGAGAGAGAGAGAGAGGGGGGGGGGGGAAGGGACGCCCTCTACAATCTCCTTGTTCAATATTTTGAACACTACAGTGTCACTAAATTCTCTAAATTATGGGGGGTCGTGGGCCCTGTGGATAGGGGTGGGGCAGAGGCTGAAGATAGAATAGAGGAGAAGCTTTTCTCTATAGATCTTGTACATTAAAGGGTTATCTTTAGATTATGAGGCCTTTGTGTGCTGTGAAGTCGAAAGAAAGATAGGCAATGTATCGATCGTTGCAGTTTTTATTATCTGCGAGTGCAAGCCTGTCACGATACAGGACAACTGCACAAACATAATAGACAAAAAATATCCTAGTACGTCATTGGTAGTCAGAGGCGTACCCAGAGTTGATGGGGCCACAGTGGGGAGGCCATCAATTCTGTTGGAACGCTCGGTTTTGGCGATACCCAGCTCTTCCCCCTCCCTCCATGTAAACTTTTCGTACACGTAATCGCAAACATTCTCCTCCCCCCTCCCCCTCACCCCCCGGCCTCGTTATGAAGATACGACCATTATAGTTAGAATGATCAATGTCCACGATAAGACCTGTGGAAAAACTTCATGCACTATCAAACACTGACTGTTCGATATGTACATAGTCGGACAACATCTTAATTTGAAGGAAAAAAGTTCAGAAAAATCGAATTAACCATTATTGATAAAAGGAACGTCTGCTGCGTAGACCCCCCCTCTTCCCCCACCCCCACCCCTTGCCCCCTTTCTGAGTATACGTACTTTGTGGATGACATCAAATTGAAAATTACACTTCCTTGCCCTTCCCGTCCTCCGAAAACTGTCCTTTTTTTAAAAATTTATATAATCTGTAAATAACAGATTAAATATGGTTCGTCTCCTTTCTCCTGTCCTTTTGCTAATAATTTGCCGGTCATTTATCTTTTAATCTTTCTGCCTCACCTGTAATCCATAATTTTGTTAACTTTTCACTAGACGTATAATTAGGTTTGTCTAGGATTAGGGATAGTAATGTTGGAAGTGTTTCTTACGTATTTTATCAGTCCCTGTACTTTCCAAATCCTTTTTGCCACAAGGCAGCAGTTAGCAGCTTTGCACTCTCTAATGTATATGATATAATTGTATATAATATTTCAGTGCTCAGGTATAAATCTGTTGGGCGTTAAATGCACGCTGGACAGAAATGTTACAGATTCTCTGAAATAATCAAATAAATACCAAAATATGAATTATTTATTTATCATGAAAATTTAGCAACCTTTTTGCGTTAGAAAAATTACGGATTTATGCATCATCTGACATGTTCCAAATATTGGAAAACTTGGCATTGCGTCCCGCCGTATGACTGACATTGATTTTTGTTTCATTTGACGTCATAAAAAATGTATGCTTCATCTCGGTAATTTTATGTCGTCTTTGGTCGGAACTTCCGAGATTCTAATGTTTCGTTCTCTCAAGACTGCGCATGGTCAGCCGCCGTGCTAAAACAAATCTTTGCGAGTCAGCATCCTCAGCAACCATGCTAAAACAAATCTTTGCGAATACACATGTTCAGCCGCCGTGCCAAAATTTAAAAAAATGGCCGTGTGAAATGGGAGCCACGGATGCCGTGCAAATCAGCGCAATCAACAGCACAAGCTCGGGTGGTTTAAGTGGAATGAATTAATAGGACTAAAATAGACAGCAAAGAACTAAAAACAGTGAATCACTCCAATTTTAATGAACATTTTAAGATGAAGGAACAGCTGAGCGTGGGAAGGAAAGTACTCACTGACACAAAAACTTATGATCTGTCGGGTCAACAGGTCAAGTGTTGAAGTGTTGTCGACGCCGCTCATAACAAGGGAAAATAACAGTACATTTGTGCGTGGTACGGCATAATTATTTAAATGTGGTGGAGAGAGGGAGAAAGTGAGTGAACGAAGCAGAAACAGAGAGAGGAGGGGGGGGGGGAAGCGAGACAGGGGGAGAGAGAGGGGGAAGAGAGCGGGACAGAGGGAGAGAGAGAGAGGGAAATAGAGAGAGAAAAGGAGTCTGAGACAGTAAGACAGAGTAAAGGAAAGAGAGAAAGAGATGGGGAGAGAGAGAGAGAGAGAGAGAGAGAGAGAGAGAGAGAGAGCGAGAGAGAGAGAGAGAGAGAGAGGTTGGGAGAGAGAGAAGTGGAGAGAGGGAATGTGGAAAGGGAGCGAGAGATATGGAAAGAGTGAATAGACAAACCGACAGACAGAGATAGACAGACAAATAGACAGACAGACAGGCTCTTTTTAAAAAAAATTAGAGGCACGTGTGAATAATGTATTCTCGCTAATCTTTCTCATTCATAAATTAATTGCAATGGTTACTTCCTCAATGTTGAACTACTAATGAGCTCCCTAACCACTACCTGCAAGAGTACACAAGAACGTTCTTTGCCAGTCACCCTGCAGAGGTCATTGCACCCTACCTCCATTCCACCACATCAACTAAACAACAACAACAATCACACCATCACAACAACAACAACAACAAGAATAGCCACCACCACCACCACCGCAACAGCAATAGCAGCAACAACATCAACAATAGCCACAGCAAACAATAACAGTAACAACAGCACAACAGAAACAATAACATTAACAATAACTATGCACAGCAATGAGATTCGCCGGTAATAAATATGTTCAAGGATGTCAAACATAATTTCGACGAATAATATCAGAATGTCTATTTTCACAAAGTAGTACAAAGGGTTAGGTGACCGTTAGATTGAGTAGTAGTCTTAGTGGTAGTAATAGTAGCAGTAGTAGTAGTAGTGGTGGTGGTAGTAGTAGTAGTAGTAGTAGTTATAGTGATAGTAGTAGTAATAGTAGTACACGTAGTAGTAGTAGTAGTAGTAGTAGTAGTAATTATAGTGATAGTTGTAGTAATAGTAGTACACGTAGTAGTAATAGTAGTAGTAGTAGTAGTAGTAGTAGTAGTAGTAGTAATTATAGTGACAGTTGTAGTAATAGTAGTAATAGAAGTAGTTGTAGTAGTAGTAGTAGTAGTAGTAGCAGTAGTGATAGTAGCAGTAGTAGTAGTAGCAGTAATAGTAGTAGTTGTAGTAGTAGTTGTAGTAGAAGACATTAACAGTAAAAACAACAATGATGATGATGATAATAATAATGATAATATAACTCTATTAATAATATTTTAACACCAAGTTCTACAACAACAATAATGATAATGCCAACAATAATGATTGTGATGATCTTCGGGGTGTCTATTTTCACTATACTATAATTATGGCATTGATGGCCAAACTTGCTTAATGCAAGAGTATTAATGTTCGAGAACCACAAGATATGATCAAAATTTAGACACACGTTTTCATTGGTACATACACATTTTGGTGCAAAAATTATATATAAATGTTGGGAAATACGTCATGTATGCAACAATATTTACTCATGTATGCAGTTTTTTAAACTGTTAATTTGTATTAGTTTCATTAATCACAAAGTACACAAATATACTAAATGGTTTCAAAATTTTGACTGATGATTGTTTTGACTCTACTGAACGTATTAAATACAGAAATGAACTACGGGAACATCTAACTTAGAGAACATAAAATTTATATTAACTGTGACGAGAACTAGGCGCAGCCAACAGTATTTTCAGGAGCTGCATATTGATGGTCAAGGAGCTGCATGTGGTTCTCGAACCGCGGCTTGGCCATCCCTGTTATATAGTTATAATGGTCGCTCCCGAATGATAA